>CAMOHE010042824.1:0-25725 GCA_946598075.1 Artocarpus hirsutus | reverse complement strand
CTGAACATAAGAGAAAAGAAAAAGAGAGGAGAGAAAAAGAGAGTGTGAAAAATAAGAGAGAAAAAGAGAAAGGAGAGAGTTCGAACTTAATGTGTGCGAGAGAAGAAAAATACAATTTTATTGCAAAGAAAAGTGAGATCAAGAGAGCTTTAATTTCTCATCAGCCCCTTATAGTACTAATGTACAAGGAGGCCTTTTTAAACACTAATGATCTTGCCGGGTCTTTGTCGAGCAGTGTTGTTTCCCTTTTGCAGGAGTTCGAGGATGTATTTCCTGAAGAGTTGCCTCTTGGCTTACCTCCAATTCGGGAAATTGAGCATCAAATTGACTTCATACCTGGTGCTTCAATTCGAAATCGGCCTGCCTATAGGAGTAATGTCTTCAAAAACTCATTACATTTTTACTCCTTAGGGCATACATGTCTAACAATGTGCATGAAAGCATGAGTCCTTGTGCGGTTCCGGTGTTACTAGTGCCTAAGAAGGATGGGACACGGAGAATGTGTGTAGATTGCCGAGCCATCAACAACATTACAGTAAAGTATCGTCATCCTATTCTTAGACTGGATGATATGCTAGATGAATTGCATGGTTTTTGTGTTTTTACCAAGATTGATCTTAAGAGTGGATATCACCAAATTAGGATGAAGGAAGGTGATGAGTGGAAAACTGCATTTAAAACAAAATATGGTTTGTATGAATGGTTAGTTATGCCTTTCGGATTAACTAATGCACCTAGCACTTTCATGAGACTTATGAACCATGTTTTGCGTGCTTACATTGTCAATTTGTAGTTGTCTACTTTGATGATATCCTGATTTACAGAAAAAACTTGGATGATCATGTTGAACATTTAAAACTTGTTTTAGATGTTTTAAGGAAAGAAAAGTTGTTTGCTAACTACAAGAAATGTACCTTTTGCACAGATAAGCTTGTATTTCTTGGTTTTGTTGTGAGTGCGCAAGGTATACAGGTTGATGAGGAAAAGGTGAAGGCAATCCAAGATTGGCCAACTCCTACAACCATAGGGCAGGTGAGAAGTTTTCATGGCTTGGCTAGTTTCTACCGACGTTTTGTTCGAAACTTTAGTAGCCTTGCCGCACCTTTGACTGAAGTCATCAAGAAGAACGTTCCATTTAAGTGGGGAGAGGAACAAGAAAAGGCATTCAAACTGATCAAGGAGAAGTTAACAAATGCACCTCTACTTGTTTTACCTAACTTTACTAAAACATTTGAAATTGAGTGTGATGCCTTAGGTACAGGTATTGGAGGTGTTTTGATGCAAGAAGGAAGACCGGTTGCATACTTTAGTGAAAAGTTGAGTGGGGCAGCTCTAAATTATCCCACTTATGATAAGGAGATGTATGCATTGGTTCGAACCTTATAGACTTGGCAGCATTATCTTTGGCCAAAAGAGTTTGTGATCCGCACAGATCATGAATACTTGAAGCATCTGAAGGGTCAGCACAAATTGAATAAACGCCATGCCATGTGGGTAGAATTCATTGAGACATTCCCATATGTGATCAAATACAAGCAAGGTAAGGAAAACATAGTTACCGATGCACTATCTCGCAGGTACGCCTTACTTTCAAGCCTTGATGCTAAGTTGCTTGGATATGAGTACATTAAAGAATTGTATGCATTGGATTCTGATTTTGGAGTTGTGTTTAAAGATTGCACAAAGGGGGCATGTGGAAAAAACTACTTACATAAGGGTTTCTTGCTTTGAGAAAATAAACTTTGTATTCCTCATTCTTCTTTGTGTGAGTTGTTAGTTAGAGAAGCACATGCCGGCGGTTTAATGGGTCACTTTGGAGTTACTAAGACTTTAGGAGTCTTGCATGAGCATTTCTTTTGGCCACATATGAGGCATGATGTTGAGAGGATTTGTGGGAGATGCATTACATGTAGACAAGCTAAGTCTAGGTTGCAACCACATGGGTTATATATGCCACTTCCAATTCCTAGAGAACCTTGGGTTGCTCTATGGATTTTGTGTTGGGGTTACCTAGGACTAAAAGGGGGAGAGATTCTATGTTTGTAGTCATTGATAGGTTTTCTAAGATGGCACACTTCATTGCATGTCATAAAACTGATGATGCATCACATATAGCTGATTTGTTCTTCAAGGCGATTGTTAGGTTGCATGGCATGCCTAGGAGTATTGTTTCAGATAGAGATGCAAAGTTCTTGAGTTACTTTTGGAAGACCTTGTGGGCAAAGTTGGGGACTAAGCTATTATTTTCTACTACTTGTCACCTACAGACTGATGATCAAACTAAAGTAGTGAATTGGACTTTATCTACTTTATTATGTGCTGTCATTCAAAAGAATTTGAAAACTTGGGAAGATTGTTTTCCGCATGTTGAGTTTGCTTCTAATAGATGTGTTCATTCTGCAACTAAGTTTTCATTGTTTGAAGTTGTTTATGGTTTTAATCCATTGACTCCTTTGGATTTAACTCCTTAACCTTTGAACGAACGAGTTAACTTAGATGGCAAGAAAAAAGCTGATTTTGTTAGGCAAATTCATGAGAAGGCAAGACAGAACATAGAGAGGCGTACTGAGCAATATGCAAGGCAAGCCAATAAGGATCGCAAGTAGGTGGTATTTAAACCGAGAGATTGGGTGTGGCTGCATATGAGAAAGGAACTCTTCCCAGAACAAAGGTGTTCAAAACTCCTTCTGAGGGGTGATGGCCCATTTCAAGTGGTGGAACGCATTAATGACAATGCCTACAAACTTGATTTACCAGGTGAGTATGGTGTTAATGCTAGTTTTAATGTTTCTGACTTATCTCCTTTTGATGTAGATGACAATTTGAGGACAAATGCTTTTCAAGAGGGGGAGAATGATGCAAGCAGTGGAGCTGTACAAGTTAGGAGCCATGTTCATGATCCTTTAAGCCATTCAAGTGGTCCAATCACAAGATCTAAGGCCAAGCGATTTAAGGAAGCATTGAACAGGCTCATTCAATAAGTTTGTGACATGTCACATAAATGGAGCCTTGGTATGGGCCCAAATCAATCATAAGAGAGCCTAGTCACTATGATTAAGGTTCTAGAAGATTCACATTGATGATGGTGCATGATTCCAATAAATTGTGGGGCAAACTTATAATTTTGAGAAACCTTCCTATTTTGGATCGACACGTGGGTGCCATGTCATCATGTTCGAGTCTTGTCATCAAATTATCTTTCTAATGTAATTTTCATGATTTCTTAGTTGCCAAACTTAGTTTTGTTAGGCAAGAAAACAAACCTGGATATTTTCCCTTTTTCTATATTAGGTTAGGCACATTTTAAGGGATAAAATTAGCTACTTTTCTTTTATGTTATTTCTATTAGATAACAGCCAGCAAAGTCAGATTTTAGGGCTTAATTTTGCATGGAAAAGCACCAATTAAGTGATTTTCTAAGTCAACATTCGATTAGGGATTCTTTTGGGCTGAAAATCGTTCCTATATAATTGTAAACGCTTTGTTATTCCAATTTTAATCAATCAGATCATTATTCATGAATTTTGGTGAGACTTTCTTGTGTTCTTCTTATTTTCTTGAGAAGACTCTTTGAACTTATCAAGATTAATCTTGTGGCGTTCAACAAACTGACTTATCATCTAGAGTTTAAGTGTTCTTGCAAATTCTAGGTGTGGCGTCTTCCTATCTGTGGTTCTTGGTTTGTGTCTCTCTAGATTACGTGTTAAGGCTCAACAAACATGTGTCTTAAGGGATTAGGAGTTTGATTCTAGATTTGGTGTTAGGTCTTGTCACGTTGGTCAACGGGGTTCATATCAACTACGAAGACTATAACCTAGTTTTGGTGTACCATATGGAGACGACCCCAACTCTCGTTCAGATGGTGAAATAAAATCAGTGGCAAGACCAACACCTTCAAGGAACCTGGGCATGAATTCAAAACGAGGAGTAATTTGAAGAATGGAGAATACATGCTGATGGATTGCTATACTTCAGGGAGTGCCTAGCAGTTCCGACATTTGTAGAAGTGATGAAGGCCGTGATGGATGAAGCCCATAAGTCTCAATTCTCCATTCATCCAAGAATCATGAAGATGTATTGTGATCTAAAGAGGCAATATTTGGTGTAGAGGTATGAAGACAGGTGTCTGAGAATACGTAGCCAAATGTGCTACTTGTCTTCAAGTGAAGGCCTAGCATCAGAAGCCAACAAGTTGGCTTTAATCGCTTCCTATTCCGAGATGGAAATGGGAGCATGTGACGATGGATTTCCTTATAGGTTTGTTGACGATGGAGCAAAGGCATGATGCAATTTGGGTCATGGTCGACAGGTTAACGAAATTGACACATTTCATTCCCTTCAGGTCCACTTACTTAAGGAGAGTTCTCGAAGAATTGTCCATCACATCTGATAGAGACACCAGGTTCAATGCCAAGTACTAGAGGAGCTCTTAGGAGGCCTTGGGTATGGATTTGAACTTCAACATAGCATTTCATCCTCAGACTGATGGATAATCTAAGCGGGTCATTCAGATCCTCAAGGACATGTTACATGCATGTGTGTTAGACTTCGACAGGAACTGAAAAAAGTACTTGTATCTAGTAGAGTTTGCGTATAACAATAGCTATCAATTGAGTATTGGCATGACACCGTTTGAAGCACTATATGGACGACCGTGTCGATCACCGGTGTGTTGGGTAGAACTAGAAGACAGTATTATTCTTAGGCCAGATAAGATTTGCGACAGCAATGTGAAAGTCACCGTGATAAGAGATTGATTGAAGGCAGCTCAAAGTAGGCAGAAGAGCTACACGGACATAAGACACCGACCGTTGGAATTCAAGGTAGGAGATTTTGTTCTCTTAAAGGTATCGCCTCATAAAGGCATCATGCAATTCAGAGGAAGTGGTAAGCTTACATCGACGTATGTTGGGCCATTTGAGGTTACTCAACGTATTGCTGTAGTTGCTTATCGACTCAATCTTCCTTCTAAACTTTCTCATGTTCATGACATATTTCACATGTCAATGCTTTGGAAGTGTCCGCCTGACCAGAACAAGATAGTCTCATTCCATGATGTACAGATTTAGGAAGACATGACATACGAGGAAGTGCCAGTTCAGATTATCAATCAAAAAGTGATCAGCTTATGTCGTCACAACATACCGTTACTAAAGGTCATGTGGCAGCATCACGAGGTTGATGAAGCCACTTGGAAGTTAGAGTCCACTATGCGGGAGTTGTATCCACATTTATTTTGTTTTTGAATTGATTTGTAAATTTCAAGGGCAAAATATCTTTTAAGAGTGGAGAGTTGTAACACTCTGAAATTTAATTAAGTGATATTAGTGTGTAAAATGGTGTATAGTATGCCAAACTGTGATTTAACTTTAATCTAAATATTTATATTTTGTAATGATTTTCTAATCAATTTAATTTTAAATTATTTTTAAATTTCTTTTCAATTGTATTTTGAATTTTTAAACAAAATAATTTGTCCAATGCCGAACATATCTCATTTAGAATCTGTGTACTGCACATGATTTCTTGCAGCAAACCACTCTTTGTCTTCTTATTTATCTCTCCCTCTCCCTCTCCCTTTCTTTCCCGTTTACTCTTTCTCTCTCTCACTCTCTCCCTCGTTTCACTCTCTCTTTGTGCCTCTCTTTTTCTCTCCTTCCACTTGAATTTTAATTCAAAATTTGAGCTCAAGCCTTGTTTCTTAGCTAGATTGAAGGCTCGGGAATGTGATTAAGCAACCAAAAACACGATTTAAAGCTTAAATTCAAGGTTAGTTTTCAAAATCTCAAACTTTTTCAATTTTTCAAATTTTCTAGCATTTTGAAATCCAAGCTTTCTTAAGCTTAGAAAACCTTTAATCTAAGTTAGAGAAACTTAAAATAACTAGAATCTAAGCTTACTTTGAAGAAAAACAGATTTGAATCAAGTTGTTTTCTATTTTTCCTCTATTTTTCTATTTTCAAATTTAATTGAAATTTACTATGTAAATCTTGTTTAAATTAGTTTAAAAGTGTCCTACTATGTTTTTCTATCATCTATGAGCGTTTTTTATGCCTAGGAAATGAGAAAACAAGTTGAAATTGAGAACTGAGCTTGGGAGGTTGAGACTCTGGTTTTAGAAAATTCTAGAATTTCTTAGTTTGGCAGGCCGAACTAGGGAGACCGACAGGCCAACCGAGCATAGTGAAAATTTGTTATTTTTCACCTGTTTTCACCGTTTTGAACCCCGATTGAGATTTTGACATTATAGTATGATTTTATAAAGAGAAATGGTACACTATGACACCATGAGATAGCTTAGTGACATAGAATATCCTAAGCTAGATACTGATAGACTTAGTTTGTATATATAAGGTTGTTCATGGTTTCGCAAAGCTAACGTAAAGCAGACCGAGACTGCGGTGTGGGACACCAGTACGAGCATTGAGGTAGGACTTCTACCTCTCTTCTTGGTAGCCTAGTTTTAAATGATTTTAGCCTTAAAAGGATTTTTATCAAAATGTTTTCAATGATTGATTGAAAAAGGATTTTCATTGACTATTTTTATAGACAGTAAATTGAGGTGATTTTCATAATAAACCTCATAATGAATGTAAATGAAAATACTTGGTAAAAAGAGATTTTTGATAACTAATAGAAATATATAGACGGGCATGATGCCATATCAGAGATCGAGTTGTGTAGCGTGCGACCTTGGGGTAAGGTCCCGAAACCCAACTGGACTACTATGGTGGTGTTATATATATTGTTTGCCCAAGAAAGAAAAAGGTGCTTTCTGGATGAACTGTTTTTAATAAAATTTGTTTAAATGAAATTATCTATTTAACTCTATTTTCTAACTATTTCTTTGAAAGGTAAATTTCATATTTAAAATTATTTATTTGGTTTAAAAATATAGTCCTACTGAGTCTTTCGCTTACATTTTATTTTTTTTTAAAATCTTCCCCTTAGGTGGAATACAGCTTAGGATTAGAGAAGAGTTTGTTGACCAGACCTGCGAGCAGTAGAAGATTCAAGTAGATTGTTTGAATTATAAAAATCAAGGCATGTATTACTTTAATTTTTTATCTCTACATTCTGGACTATGGTTGTAATTTAATATTGTCGGTACTATGTGTGTGCACAAGTTGTGGGCTGGTGAGGCCCAACCCGCATTTCTTTTCTTTCTTTATTATTAATTTCTTATTGTTTACTTTATTGTTCTTATTTGTTTAATCATTATAAATGTTTGTTTAAAAAGGGTTTTAAAATTATCACATTTTTCTTAATTAATCAAATTCTTAAACTCATGTTTTAATTAAAATTTTTACTTAATTAATTTAATAAGCCACCACGTTACCTCCTGTACTGTTGGACGTGACAGGTCATCTCCATCGTTGAGCTAGCTTGTTTACCATTTTTCTTACACCCATTCTTTGATAATCATCCTATAGCTGCCTTTGGAAAAATCTGCCTTCTCTCACATAGTCAAATAAAACCCGTGTGCCTGAAGTTCTATTTCACATTTTAGGGTTGTTGTGGAGCCATTGCACCCCAATATTTTACCATGCAATGAAATCCTATGGAATATTTTCAACTATTGTAAACATCTCAGGGCTTGTTAGGGAGGGCTTTCTGGAAGGTGGTTTTGGCTTTTTGAGTCCAAATATTGCTTCTATAAGTGTTTGGATGATCTGTCAGATGTGCTTTTGCTCTTTGAAATTGCTTCATGTCAAAGCCACATGTAACGCCCAGATGAATTAATTAAGATTAATTAATTTAATCTAGCTGTTACTTTTAATTAATTGGAAATTTGTAATTAAGTTGTAATATTATTTTTGAATTTTTTTTTCGCTTAGAAAATTTTTGTTACAAAATTGATGTTAAATTGTTCAATTGCATGTGTTTCTAAAACTGTGTTGTTGCGATTGTTTCTGAATAGGACACGGACTTTATTATTTAAATTGGGCTTCATTTAAAATTTCACATTTTATAAAAAGGCCCAACCTTATTATTTTTCCTTTTCTTTTTCTTCCCTTTTTCTTTCCTTCACGCTCAAGACCCCCCTTATTTTTCTTTCCCTCACCCCCTGTATCTCTCTCTCTCATTCTCATGCCATTTTCCCCTTTCTCTTCTCATTCTCATAGTTTTTCTCTCTCTTTCCGTCTCTCATTTTCTCTCTCACTCTACCTGCCTCTTTCTTTCTCTCTCTTTCTCTTTCCCTCTTAGCTCCACTCTCCCTCGCTTCCATTCTCTTGTTTCTGTCTCTACTCGTTTCTCTCTATCTCTCTCTCAAAAGAGTCTCAACCATATTAAAGAACAAGTATTTTTGTTCAATTTCTATTGGGTAATTTGGTTTTGATGATAGTTTTATGGAACCTTGAAGTTCTCCATGATATTTTTCATGAACAAAAGGTAAGAGTTTTTGGTCTCACTATGACCTTCATTTTTAATCCAAATTTTAATCAAGATTTTGACCTCATATGTTTTATTTGTTGTTCAATGAGGTTTCGATTTCATAAAAGAATGGAAAGCCCCAAATTAATCCTCAAGGGTTCATGCAAATTGGGGATTTTGCTAATTTCAAGGTTGAGGTAGGGTTTTTCTTATTCAAAAATTGGTTTACTCTTTCCATGGTGTTTTTATTTGAATTTCTTTCTATTTTTTAAAATATTTGTTGTGTTTATGCATGTTGTCTCTTTCTTAATGATAAAATGATAGAACTTGGAAATTTCAAAGGATATGTGTTTTTGAGACGATGTTGATGTTGGGGCTTATTAGTACTTGCTGAAAGTTTGTTGAATTGAAATACTTAAGAGTGCCTCAACATGATTTGGAGAACAGACATGATTCTAGAAGCTTGCTTAGCATACTTTTGCATGTTTAGGAAACTTGAATTGTGTGGACATTATTTGGGACAAACCTAATGATTTTAAGTTAACTTTCTAATTTTAGTGCAAGTATGACGTGATATGTAGAAGAATGGAAAAGGGGGATGATGGGTTTATGTGAAACTTCGTTAGGGACATATATGCTTTTTAGATGCTCAATAAAATTTCAAAGTGATGAAATCAATAATTTTTTTTTAATTTCTTAACTTCTTTAAGATATAAGTTTTGAAATATCATAATAGAAGGCCTCGTTTGACATTTTAGAATATGCTCATATACCATTACTCTTTATTTAATTTTGAGACTCTAATTGTTTGGGTATTTGAGTTGAAAGATTTGAGCTCACATAAAGAATGACAAACTTTTCTTTTAGGCATAGACATTGAGATATGGTAGAAGGAGGTGAGTGTTATGTTGTCAAATAAGTTCACTTATTAAATGTGGGATTTTGAGAGATTCTCATTATTGTTTATGAAAAGTTTGGGCTATTGACTTGAGGAGTAACAAGTGACATGGTGATTCATAATGATGTTTAGTACTTTAGATAGTCATGACTTAGTCCACCTAAGGTCTAGCATGTGTTGCCTACATAAAGAATATGCCAATTTGAGCTTATCATTAGGTCTTATCGTTTTCTACAACTTAAGTTAAGTTCAAGCCTGGCTCTCAAATTAGGTATCATTGGGTTTTTGATGTTAAGAAGTGTTAAGTTTTATGGTGTTATGGCTTGGAGGCTTTAAGTCTTGACTAGTTTATGGTCTTTGTACTATATATAAACATATATGCCCTCTTTTAGTCATACTTAAGTAATCAAGACTCGGTGACATGACCTTGAAGTAGGGATGCAAACCATAGGTTGTTGGAACTTTACATATGGCTGCCTTAAGAAAAGGAGTAAACTACACTTCTTCATTTAGACTCTAATCAAAATGATTAAAGAACCACCAAATATACATTCTAAGCTTTGAGTAGTCTTAAGAATCATGTTAATCGGACACTTGTAGCCTAAGTTATGCAATTTTAAATTTAGAATAAAAATTTCAAAAATTCTACAAAAAAACCTGATACGATAGATTGAAATTTTTTTTGAGACCTTAATGAACCCAAAAATTAAGTATATAATACCTCTTTAAAAAGCTCAATGTTTTATCTTTGTTTAGGCACTAATTTTCTAATATTTAGAGGTATGTAGAATATTTTATAAATATTCTTGTAACAGTCGCCAAAGCTTTATTTTTTTAAAAAAATAGGTAAAAACCAAAGAACTAAAACTGCTACTTTTGATATACAATGTATGCACCCTAACTGACCTTAGAACTCTTTAGGACCTATAATTTATGACTTGTAGAACTTGGTTTCACTTTGGTTAGGACTATGTAGCAAAGGTTGTGTGCATTCAAAGTTTCACTTAGAAACTTTTGCGAATGTTGCAGAATTCCTTAAAGTATAAGACTTCAATATCCTGAGGATTATTTTGACTAATCTAAAGGGTCGAGTAATAAATTAGAATGACTCGATGTGAGATTAGTATATATGTTTTCCCTTAACGCTAGCTTTGCTACTTTGGTAACTTATGAAATTCTAAGTAATTGAATCTAGAGTAAGATTTAATAAAATACTTGCATGTTTGATATGTTATATATGACTATGTTATACTTGCATAATTGTTATATTTTATAATTGTTGCATTGGCATATGCATTGCGTTACATCAATCATTGTACGTGGCTAGATATTGAGCACATGAAGAACCTTGAGCTATTAGTTCCAGTTATGATATTCATGTAAGAATAGACCCTTATGCTTTCTTGCCTAGGTCGATATTCAGCACATGAAGAACCTTGAGCTATTAGCTCTAGATATGGTATTCAGGTAAGAATAGACCCTTATGCTTTCTTGCTTAGGTCGTGATATGGTAGCTACAATGGGTATCGTGAACCCAGTAACAGAGTAAGTATAGGAGGTGTGAGTTTACCTTCCATTGATTATGTTTACTATTTAAATTCTATTATTTGCTTTTTAGTTCTGTTAGCCATGATAGGTTAGTGTCCCATTCTGATCGGACCTATTTCCCTTGAGATTAGGTTGAAATGAGATGGTTAGCCTTGTAAAAGACTTGATGCCCATGGCTCAGTGAGGTTCACTATGATTACGTATATATTTTTCATGATCCCCTACTACTGAGTATAGTGATGCATAACGACTTCTAAGACATTTAGAGATACGGTCAAGTAGGAAGACTCTAAAAAAGCTTCAAAATAGGTACAATAGCTCAAGAAATAAGCTTTAGGTTTGGCTCTACATTCTGGCATGCATATATATATATATACACACACACAATCTTATGTGATGACTTGATGATTTTGTTGTGCCTTATGCTATGCAGTGTATATCTATAAGTTGATGCATGTGGTTGGAGTCATTTCCCATTGTGATCACTTTTTACCCTACTGAGTATTTGGCTTACCCCTTTTTATGTTTCCTTCCTTTTTTAGGATATTATAAACAATGTATGTTGCCAGTCTCACCTAATTGCCATTTTTAGGGGTCCGAAGCTCGAAGCAACTTTTGTATGGTTTAATTGTATGAAATTTTAAATTCTTAGTGCTATATTGTATACTTTGTGTATAGAAACTGTATTGATACAACAATGTCCCTAGTCTATGTACTATTTGAGACATTTTGCAATTTTGGACTTTTACTATTTTTAAATTTAAAACTCCAAAGCAAGTATTTTACCTATTTCTAGTTATAGTATTTTGTGTTTTACATTAGCTTAATCTATTTTATTTACTTTAATTTCAATTACATACTAATCCCCACTTTGGGGCGTTACACCACAAAATATGGTTTCTCCAAAAAAGCACATTTGAAATAGGCTTTGAAACTTGTACTAAAGTAATAATATATTATAGGCTTAAATATAACATTTTTGTAACTTTTTTAATAAATCAAAATCATTTTGATCTATTAAAGCTTTTTAAATATATGGCTCTAAACATTTACTAAAAATCTATGCCTTTTTGCATTTCTTCTTCCACTAACAAAAAGCTCAAGCAGAAGTTGTGCCGAACGACCCTCAATACTTATAAATGGCCTTTTTGGGTCAATAAAGAAGAGGTACTAATTTTTGCAATTATTCCTCAAGAAAGATTGTAGTAGCATGTAAAGGCTTCTGGATCTAGGATAGATGTAAACCTAGTTGACAGCTGGTTTAGTTCTTGCCTATTATCTGTTTTACTATGTTTTTAAAAAAAAGGAAAAAAAAAAATACAATTAATCCTTGCTTTTACTATGTTCTTGCCTATTATTTAAGGTCTTATTTGATAAGGACCAACCATAGGGACGACCTCTATAAATAGGGAGTGAGACTCAAAGGTTATTAAGATCAGTTGAGAAATCAAGAGTGAGTACTCTAGTCTGTAAGTCTCTAAAACTCCCTTGAGAGCTATTGTTCACAAATTAAGAACCTTTGTTTTGGGTATTTCTCAATTGGTTAGAAGGAGAGTCAACTAAGAAAAGCTGTACAAGGTGTGCCCATTCATACTCCTATCATGGATAAAGAATAGCAAAGAAGACCAGTTGGTTAAGGCTCTTTTGGAACATTCCTCTCTACATTGATTACGGGAGCTTTTTGGCATAAAATGTTAGTAAGAGTTGGTGAATTTATGCATATAGTATGTCAAACTTGTGTTTTGGAAAATACTTTGGCATAAAAAATTTTTAAATTTTCGTTGCGTACTATTTTTTCAACAAATAATATATTCTTCGATAAAGGCAAAACCTATTGGTGATCTTATCGGACATGAACTTACTGGTGATATTGTTAGTGACTATTAAATACCTTATTTACACATATTTATTAAAACGACTCTAGCAACTCACCAACTAATAAATATTGTATTTATTAGTAAATAAATTCCTTAAGAAAACCTCCCAAAAGAAAAAAACAAAAAGAAAAAAGAAAAAACAATTTGAATACTAATCAATCATCAAAAACAATTTTTGTAAATGGCAAAAAAAACAAGATTCACTTGTCCGTTGTGATTGAGGTCAGAGGCAGTGACTCCACATGACGACACTACCAGCTCCTCGAACGACTCAAGTGACTCCGCGTGACGTACCTTTGATGACTTTAGTGGGGACTATTGTGTAACGTCTATTCCTTTCTTTTATGGACATTCATGTTAATTTAACTTTAAAATGTGATATTTTAAGTACTATTATAATTTATATTAAGTAAATTAATTTTTTGTTTAGTAATATCATAGGTGATGGCCACGAGGGACTGATGTGCTTGGGATATTCATGACAAAAATAATGATAAGCTTAAAGTATATTTTTTATTTTTTAAAGAATTTCAACTTTCTCTAAATTTATAATCTTTATAATACTACATATGCCTAGTAGTTATATTCTTGACAATGAAATAAATTTTATTGCATATTTTCATATTTTTATAACATTTATAATGTCATGATAATTACATGTGTAATATTTTTATAACGGCGTTAAGAAACTCGATAATATAAAGTGTCCAAAAGAATGATGTGTAAATTAATATTTTTTTAGGTCATGGGAGCAAACATTATTGTTGATATAAATATATTATGTTACATCATATTATATTATATAAGTAAAATACCACTTTTTGTTTGAAGAAAAATGGAGAAAAAGGGCAATTGTCGTGGGAAGAGAAAAAGAAATAAAAGAAATCTAATTAGATTAGGATTACACTGGTCTAAAAAAGGGGAAACCTAATTAAATTAGGATTACACTCATCTAAAAAAGAGGAAAACCTAATTAGATTAGGATTATTCATCTAATCTATTCTCTCTTATAAACCTATAAATATACTTTTAAGCCATCAAAGTCTTCATTCTCTTAATTTCCAGCCAAAGAAGATTCTTTCCCTTACCCCCTCTCAAATTCATGTTCATAAGCCTCCATCATCTCTTTAATCCTCGAAACCAAGAATTCATTACTCTTATTTTCTTTTAACCCAAAGTAGAAGGAATTCTTTGTGCGCAAGTTTTCGTATTTGTTGAAGAAAACACAAGAATTTAAGGTATGGTTTAAATGTTTTCATGGTTTTGAATTTTTATGGTTGATACATATTGTTTTGTGACAAACTTTGTTAGCAAATTGTTCTTTTATAATAATTTTATTTTATGGTTGAAAGTATTCATGTTCATATGATACCATGAAATTTCATGAAAATAATATTTTGTAATTGGAACGTAACATGAGAATTTTAGGGTTTTCGATTCGGTAAAATTATCGATAATATTTTGGAAACAAATAATTTTATTTTGTTATGATTTTTGGATATGATGTGCATAGATATGTTATGAATCTTTGAGATTTTTTTATAAATTTTCATTCAAAATATTTTTAGGGTTATAAGCTTTCAATCAAACACTGCTCAATAAATTTTATTTGTTGGTAGATTTATATTTGCGCTTATAGTCTTTTTTTTCGGACAAAAAGCATCATTTGATTTGATAAAAAAATCATGAATCATTGTTGATATGTTAACTCAATGTCTATAAATGTTTAGCTTTATATCCTTATTATGTTTTTCGATAAAATTCGTTGATTGCCAAGGACTTAGTAGTTATAAATGTCTGCCTGACATGCTCTATGTAATTCATGAGATGATAAATTATATTTTTAAATGTGCTTTTCATGATTTATTATTTTTATAGCTTGTATTTTTATGTTAAACATGTCACATAAAAGTTTCAGAAGCATATCATACATATTTGATTTTATATAAGTGTTTGAATGAAGCGTGTTTGCTGCTTAGCATGTCAAGTGTTAATATTAACCCTGAATTCGAACGTGTGTTTTGAATTACTCCGAATTTATTGAAAGTAAAATTTTGGATATGTTATGAGTTTTTGTGTCTATTATGTGTGGTAATAAATTATTTTATGACATACATAATTTGATATATAATTTTTATGTAGGACTACTCACTATCCGAGCTTTGCTGGCAGATTTTATAGTATTGATTATATGATTTATTTAAATTACCAAATAAAATTTTTATGGCTAAAAAAAATCTGAGAGTTATATATATATGTTAACTTTATTCTTATAAATTTTCATATTCTAATTGTATATGAATCAAAAGATACAAGATGATAAGTCCTTGAAGGTCAGTTAGTTTTTGTGATTGATAGATTTACTTAAATGTTTAAAAAATTGAAAAAAAGTATTTTGGATTAATATTTTCAAGAGAAGAAAATTTAATTGATGTATCTATATGTTATTATGCTATGGAAGAAGTTTTTTACCCTTTATTCGTGCTTATAAGTTGATATTAATTTCACTAAGTGATTAAAGATCAAGTTTTCTCTCTTTATATTTCTTGATTCAAGTGCATGTTTGTGACGCAAAGGTGCTTTGTTTTATTAAGAGTGAAGTATGATGATGTAATTTGGTATTAAATGATGTCGTAAATACGAATATTAATTCATTGCATTATATGAATGATTAACATGAACACTTGAAGTGGTGAGCACACCAAGAACCATAGCAAGGTCACCCAATTTAAGGTTTAGTAAGCAAGCAAGCCAAATAAGTATATTCTCACCTACAACATGATAAAATTTTATGAAAAAGTTTTGAAAATATGTTTCATGATAATTTTAAAGTCTTTTTTTTTTTTACATATTGTCTTCTTACGAAAACTCTTGTTGCAATAAGAAGGTTTAAAAGACGTTTCAATGACAAGGTATGTTAAAGGTATACATATATATATATATAGTATCACCTAATTAAGCATTACACACTCCATGTTTATGTTTGTCTTGCTAGGTGGACTATTTTGCAAGGTGGACTTATACATTTGGTTTGGGATTAGCTACCTTACTCCTCTTGCATACTATGTTTATGCTTATGGTTCAATGCTTGGGCCCCTAAAGATTAAATGAACAATGTTTAAATACAGAAGTTCAAAAGAAAAGACATGTTCTATATAATAAGCCTATGCCTTGTGCATTACTATGATTTATGATTACAATGTTATGTAATGATTTTTATGAAATGTTTTATGTTGTTAGATAACAATGTGTACTTACTAAGCTTATGTTTACTTTAGTTTATATCATGTTGCAGATAAGAATAAGTTGCAAGTTAACTAGGATGGAGGAAAAAGACGGGTAGGTGTGCAAGGAGTGTTGGATTGGTAACAATGTCATGTTATGAAAGGAATTTAAACTCAAACAAGATTTAATATATTATGTTTCGCATTTTTAATTGTTTGAGACTCAGTTCTATTTATCATATGTTCTTTGAACTTATATTTTGTTGAATGTAATTTGTATCTTAGATTTCTAGTTTCTTAGGTAATTTATTAAAGAATACACTATATAGTTCATTTCTTTGTAATTAGTCTTAATTAATTGTTTGATTAGAAGTTAAGAGTGCTTGCATTATATGTGTGAGTTTGTATTTGGTAAATTATTTTTTTTGTAAACTAAGTTTTCTACAGATGGTCAGTTAGTCAAATGCCATAGACGTTTCATTGGGCTAATTGAGGAGGAAAAGTTAAATTGGGTAAGTAGTTTTTTTAAAAAAATATGCATGTGTTCCTAGGATATTTCTCTGAGTGTTGATTGTTTTGAACTTCTTATCGGTAATTATTAAATTTAATGACAAAAGCAATGGTCTTTATGGCACCCATAAGGGGGCTTTATAGATATGGTATTAGAGTAGTTTTTGATTCCAATGCGCCTCACCACACATCTGTTTCAAGACCTTCAGGCAAGTATAACATTCTATTCTTTTAGTATATTATCTTATAATAGATTTTTTATGATTATAACCAGACTACTTAGGAGTCTATGAAACCCAAACTTTTATTGTTCGAAGCAAGAAATAACCTTTACCTCCTTGTTTATGTGTAACAGAAAGGTTGATAATCAAGAAGTTTTGTTGCAAGAGGCTAATTACATGATTATATTATTTTTTCTTGGGGAAAAAGTTTATGAAGGAGTAGATGAATGATAGGTTGCTCGAGAGAAATATAATGATGGTTATGTATTTTAATGAACTAGTTTAAGAATTATACAAGGTTAATAAAAAGATTTTGTAAAGTCACATGTGAGATCTCTATAGTAATTTTTTCAAGTGAAGGATATTTTAAAGATGTGCATGTCATCAACGGCTTAGTGGGGATTAATTTTGTGAGAATTATTTCTGATAATATTTTAGCAATTTAAATGGTCCATAACATGATATGATATAGATCATACACTATAGCTACTTTTAGAGATGACCTTCGAATTAGTAGAGATTTTAATGGAGAATTCTCAAATTATTAATGTAGAAGACTAGAGATTAAATATGAGATTATTTTTTAGAAGGATATTGGCTGATGAAATTATAGAACGAGGTGATAAATTAAGCCTAAAATTTTTATGGTGATACATGATATTCCAAAAGCAATGTTTAATATTTTGTTGTAAAATTTGGAGAAAAGAAAGTCAAGCTTCAAGTATGGTGTATTTTCACTGTTATAAATAGGATTAGTTATTTCACAAATGAGGGGATGTACTTGTAGATTTATTAGAGTGCATGATGTTTTGTTGTATCTCGAAGTTAAATCTAAATATTTTAAAATCATTTGTATATTTTGGAGTAAAGAGTTCTTAGAGTACAACTCTCTTTTGGCATGTGATTAAAAGTAAATTTACATACAGGGAATGTGAGATATAAAAAAAAGAGAGAATTAATTTGCACTTGAATCTATACTTCTATGAAGGATGATGGATAGAGAGGCAAGAAGAGAATTCAAATATTGCTTATGATATTGTAGGTTGGATATATGATGACTTTAATTAGATAGGATTTTTGAAGAAATTTTTATATGAAGAGAAAGAATATTAAGAACAAAAGAATAAAAATTTCTCGACATATTTATTACTATGCATATTTCAAGGACAAAACCCTTAGAAGGAGAAAAGGATGTAATACTCTAGTTGTTTACATAACGATTTTCATGTTCATATGCTAAGGAAGTACAGTTAGGTTATCGGGTCTATGTTCTTTTGCCTAAAAATAAAGAATAAGAAGTTTGCAGGATAAAATTTACAACGATACGCTGACTATGTCTTGGTTGAAAATAAAGATATTACGGAATAAAGACATTCATCTAGTCAAAGAGTTATTTGGAAATCAAAAGATTAAAGAAACTACAGGGAAAAGAGATACGAGATTAGAGCCAAGATTTTAAGAAATAAGGAAATTGCATTAGGTAAAGTCTTATAGCATAAACACAAAAAGGAGGAGGCTATGTGAAGCCTACTATCTATATTTACTTTTAAGTTTTGAGGACGAAACTCTTATAAGGTGGGGAGAGTTGTAATGCCCATTGTTTTCTTTTGTGGACACTTGTATAATTGAACGATAGAATGTGATATTTTAAGTGCTATTGTTATTTATATTTAGTAAATTAACTTTTTGTTTAGTAATGTCACAAGTGACTGTTGAAGTGGAAATTAAAAATTTTTTTATACCAGAGTATTTTTTAAAGCACAAGTTTGACACGCTATATGCATAAATTAATATGATCTTATTAACCTTGTATATTGAAGAGCTCGTGCAATTTGTGAAGAGAAGGGTATTCCAAAAGAGCCTCAACCAACTGGTCATCTTTGCTACTCTCTATCCATGATAGGAGTGCGTGTGGGTGTACGTTGTACAACTCTTCCCTCGTGACTCTCCTTCCAACCAATTGAGAAATACCCAGAACTACCGTTCTTGATTTGTGAACAATAGCTCTTTAGAGGAGTTTCAAAGACTCACAGAATAGAGTGCTCACTCTTGGTCTCTCAACTGATCTAAATAACTGTGAAGTCTCACTTCCTATTTATAAGGCTTGGACACAAGGGTTAGTCCTTATTAGATTGGGCTTCAAAAATTCAAATCTGGATGAATATCTAATAAAATTGCGTAAAAATGTGTGATCAAATTATAGTTCGGTCGGCAGGCCGGACTAGTAGATCGGTCTACCGAACTAACATATCGGCCTGCCGAACTTACTCCATCGGCAGACCAAACTTGAAGATCAGCCTGCCGAACTTACGATAAATGATCCTTGTGAATCTTTTATTTTCCACCCGAAATTCTTTAGATAAAGCCTCAGTTTTAATTCAAATAACCCAATAGAGAAGTTATCTAATTAAAAACCATATCTAGATAATCTTTAGGAAAATAAATATTCTGAATAATTCAACAAGTTTATCTTGAATTAATTTACACAAAATTAATTTAACAGATAAACAAGCATGAATATTGAAAAAGCATGCCATATTATTACATGATTTATTATGAGCTAGCAAAGGAGACCTGATGGATATATAGTTCCAGCTCCCGATAATTATGAAATCCAATATCCTAGATATACATTTCATAATTATCAACTCTAATGCTACTCCACTAAAAGCTTAGAGCTACACTCTCAAACTATATAAAATTACAAAGCCCGAAAAGCTAAGTATCCATGGTATATCATAATGTATCATAACCCCATAAGATATCTATAATTCGCTTAAGGATAAATTATTTCTTACCTTCCCGTTTATTTTTTTCTTACGTTCCATTATCTTACCATTAAAAAACTTACCATCCAAATACAGTATACCATTTGGTCACACCTATGCATCCAAATGGTTGAGCACTGCAGTCATCCAATTATAGGATAACGCATATAAGAGGATATCATCGACTCCTAAAGAGGAGTTATGGATTCTGTATCTATGAATAACATGTCTACACAATCAAGAGTCATATATCCATGTACTGGTATGCGTACCATTATAAATTGTGGATGTCACCCTTTGGTACATCAAAAGACTTAAGCCAAGACAACGGGCCCATTGTTCATGTTAGAATTAAGATACAATACATATGATTGTCTTTAGTGAAATGATTTGCCAATATAGAATTATTAATCTAAATCAATTATACTTTATGTCTCGATCCAATACATCATCACCTATGACAAGCACCAATGTTTCTATTCATGGAGTCCACCTTTGTTGGCCAAGACAAACCATCACCCATTAGGGATATAGACAACATAACAATCTTTGCATGAACAAAGTGCCCAACTTTATTCCCTTGATTGTAGATCTTATGATTTAGAGTGTCGCCTTTAGAATCATGTCTTCTACATAATCTGTCTATCATATGCCTAATTCTAAAGGTTTAGACTAATAGTCTCAGACTTTTGTTTGCTTATCATACATCCAACAAATATGAACACAAAAAGGACAACATTTTGGTATATGAATAATAAATGAATTCTTTATTGATAATAATGTCTCCAAAAATATATTACATTTTTACTTCTTAGGACTTATATGTCTAACAGTAATGGCCACGAGAGAACGATGTGCTTGGAATGTTCATTACAAAAATGATCATAAGCTTAAAGTATTCATTTATTTTTGTTAAAAAAATTTCAACTTGCTCTATATTTATAATCTTTATAATACTCTAGAGTTATATATGTCGTAGAGTTATATTCTTAATGATGAAATAAATTTTATTGCATATTTTCTTATTTTTATAACATTTATGATGCCATGATAATTGCATGTGCAATATTTTTATTATGGCATTTAGAAACTCGAAAATATAAAGCGTCCAAAAGAACAATGTGTAAATTAATATTTTTTTGGGTCGTTGGAGCAAATGTTATTGTTGTATACAAATAATTATGTATTATAATTAAATTATGTTACATTATATTATATTATATTATATTATATTATATTATATTATATTGTATTGTATTATACTTTATAAGTTAAATGGCACTTTTTGTTTGAAGAAAAAAAGGAAAAAAAATGTTTGTATAAAAAATAAATTATTTTGTTTATTACTTTGATTATAATAATGTTATTTTATGGTTGAAAGTATTTATGTTCATATGATATCATGAAATTTCATGAAAATAATGTTTTGTAATTGGAATGTGATACAAGAATTTTAAGGTTTTTGGTTATTTGGTAAGATTATCAGTAATGTTTTAAAAACAAATAATCTTATTTTGTTGCGATTTTTGGACATAATGTGTATATATATGTTACAAATGTTTGGGATTTTTTTATAAATTTTCATTCGAAATATTTTTAGGGTTATAAGCTTTCAATCAAATATTGCTTAAGAAAAATTTTTTTTTGGCAGATTTATATTTGTGCTTATAGAGTCTATTTTTTTGGACAAAAACCATCATTTGATTCTATGAAAAATGATAAGTCATTTTTAATATGTTAACTCAATGTCTATAAATTTTTAGCTTTATATCCTTATTATATTTTAAGATAAAATTTATTAATTGCCAAGTGCTTACTAGTTATAAAAGTTTGCTTGATATACTCTATGTAATTCATGAGATGATAAATTATATTTTTAAATGTGTTTTTCATGGTTTATTATTTTTCTAGCTTGGATTTATATGTTAATCATGTCACATAAAAATTTCAGAAGCGTGTTGTACATATTTGATTTTATATAATTGTTTGAATGAAATGTGTTCGTTGCTTAGCATGCCTAATGTTAATATTAACCCTTTTGAAAGTATGTTTTGAATTACTCCGAATTTATTTATAGTTGAATTTTGGATATGTTATGATTTTATGTGTCTATTATGTGTAGTAATTTTTATAAATTATTTTATGACATACATAATTTGATATATAATTTATACTTAGAACTGCTCACTGTCCAGGCTTTGTTGGTAGATTTTATGGTATTGATGATATGATTTATTTAAATTATTAAATAAAATTTGTCTGGCTAAAAAAAATCTGAGAGTTATATATATGCGTTAATTTTCATGCTCTAGTCTTGATCACCTGATCAAATCTTATATTCCAAAAATAGGAAGCTTGCTTAAGTCCATAAATTAAATTTAGTAGCTTGCAGACCTTACTCTCTTGACCCATAGCCTTGAACCTGTCTGGCTATACCATATATATAGACTCATCAAAATAGCCATTTTGAAAAGCCTTCCTGACATCCATCTATCAAATCTTGTAATCGAGAGCAACGGCGATGAATAAGAGAATACGGATGGACTTAAGCATGGCTATAGGCGAAAAGGTTTCCTCGCAATTAATTCCTTCCTTTTGCATGTATCCCTTAGCTATTAGTCTAGCCTTACAGATTTCAACTTTTCCATCTGCTTCTCTCTTTTTCTTATGGATCCACTTACGTCCTATGGGTTTTGCCCCTTTGGGAAGATCCACAAGTTCTCAGACTTGATTAGTCTCCATAGACTTCTTGTTAATGTTCATAGCTTCTATCTAGAGTCTTGAATCAACATCCTGCATAGCCTCTACATAAGTGTAAGGATCCCCGTCATGTTGAACCAGTTCAACTAAGTAGGCTTCACTATTGAACATATACCTCTTGGGTTGATGCTTGATCCTTCTGCTACGCCGAAGCCTCTTAGGTTGTTGTTTGGTCAGTTTTTCCACATTGATTGGATTGGTTTCATCTAGAACCCCCGGAGTGATTGCATCACTCACCAATTCCTCGAGTACCACTTTACTTTGAGCCTTAAAGTTGTTCATGCAACTTTCCTCAAGGAATGTTGCATTCGTTGAAATTCGTTAAAACCACGACTTTATTTTCTTTTAGGTTATAGAAATATCCCCCTTTAGTCCTTTTTAGATATCCTACAAACACGTAACTTTGAAACGTGCTTCCAACTTATTCACTTCCTTATATAGGACATGAACCAGACACCCCATATACGAATATGGTTTAAGGATGTCTTCATACCCATCCACAACTCGTGAGGAGTTTTAGGAATCGATTTTGAAGGCACATTGGTCAAAAGATAACATGCGGCTTGTAGTGCATATCTCCAAAAGGATAAAACTAATGTTGAATAACTCATCATGGACTTAACCATGTCCAACATAGTCCTATTTCTTCTCTCAGCTATGCCATTCTGTTGCGGAGTGCCTGACGTAGACAAATGGGATTAAATCCCATTCTTTAATAAGTGTTCCATGAACTCATTCGAGATGTATTCACCACCTTGATCGGATCAAAGTGTCTTTATGGGTTTGCTTAATTGCTTTTCCACTTTAGTCTGAAACTCTTTGAACTTGTCAAAAGTTTTGCTTTTATGATGCATTAGGTAGATATACCCATATATTAAGTAATCATCAATAAAAGTGACTACCCCCTTTGTGCCCTGACGTTCATGAGACTACAAACATCATTATACACAAGTTCTAGAACCCTTTTGGCCCTATTGCCCTTTGACCAAACTAGTCTTTTGGTCAGTTGCCCTCCAAACAAGATTCATATTATAGTATAAATTCTACCTCTAAGTGACTTAAGGTCCATCCTTTACCAACCTTTGAATCTTATTCAAGTTAATATGATCTAGTCGTAAATGTCAAAAATGAGTCTCATTAGAGTGAGAAGTCTTAAGGCTTTTAGAGCTATTATCATTAACCTTAGTATTAAGCAGTATGTCCATCTTAGGTTCGATAAAGTATAGATTGTTTTGCATCCATCTATCATAGATAAAAGACTTGTTTTTATGAATCACCACTTTATTATTAAAAGAAACAAAATAAGAATATTTAAATAAACAAGCTACAAATATCAACTTCTTTTAAGTCTACGAATAGAAAAACAATCTTTCAAAGCTAAAATCCTATAATTATCAAAGTAAAGATGGACTTCTCCCACTACTTCAACCAACGCCAAGGATCCATCGCCCATTTGAAGTGTGAAGTCCTAATGCAACTGACTTATCGTTTCTTTAAACCCCTATAGAGAAACACAAACATGATTAGTTGCTTCAAAATCTCTGACCCAAGTGTCACTTGATTCCTCAACTAAACAATTTTTAATAATCAAAAGATCGCACTTGCCTCTTTAGGAAAGGAAGTCCTTGCAATGCTTCTTGATGTGCCTAACTTTCCTACCAAAAAAACACTTAAGCTTCTTAGGGTCCTTTTTTTTCTTCTTTTTGTTCTTTCCATTTGTAGGAATAAAATACTTTATGGTCTTAGCCCTCTACTTCCTTCCATTCCCTAGATTAAGATTGAAATCGGATGCAGCCTCTAAGTTGACCTCACCATTCGCAAGAGCGTCCTTGGTCAAATTTTTGAACTCCTGTTACTACTTTATCAACTCAATCAAGGTCATATCCTATCTATTGCTCAAATTATATGAAGCTCTAAATGATTTGGCCTCCTTAGATAGAGTCTCAAAGGCCATAGTCACTTGTGACTCTGCATCAATATCAACTCCATAGGTTTGAGCCTTGGCATAGTAATCCATGGCCAACATCATATGCTCCTTCATAGGAGTCCCCAATCTTTGTTTTCCGAAGAGCCCCTTGTAGTTTTGTTAGGGCTTGGCCTCTAAACATGTCTTCAAGAAAATCCAAGATTTGCTTTGTAGCCTCATAATTTTCATATTGAGCCTACAGCATGTTATTTATGCTAGCCATAAAATAATAACGAGCCTGATCATTAGCATATTTCCAGCAATCATACGCTTAGATTTGCTCGTTAGTGGAATCCCCGGTAGGTTTAGGAGGACACAGTATTGTCAGCACAAATTTTAGTTTCTCAAAGGAAATGACGATATTCAAGTTCCTTTTCTAATCATTATAATTCTCACTAGTTAATTGGTTCTTATTGAGTGTCGAAGATAAATTATTTTTAGACATTTTAATCTGCAATAAAGAATTCATATACCAATATAACAAACAATCCACAATAGTTTATAAGATAACACAAACAAGTAAACATTCAATTGTATTTATGTGTCAAAACCTTGAAAAAATTATAACCTTACAATGATAATTCCTAACTTAGAATTCAACAAGCCGCCTAGTGGAGACTTGCCAAATTTAATTAGGAACAAAAATGCCCTCTGATTAATATATACCATCCAAGATGCATCTGATCCAATATATATTAATAATCATTTTCTTTGGCCATTAATTTCATTAACAGAGCTCCTAAGGGAGGTTGATAATGAAATTAATCTTGAATGTATAATCATCGTTTCAAGTATTTTAGCCATTATTTATAATCACCATCTAGAGGTGTACAGTGATAAATCATGCTAGAATAAATTATCCCTTTAGAGATCTAACCTAGTACATGGTGTAATCCCTTCCTAACCACCATGTGCTATGTCACGCCCCGGAGTACGGGAGGTGACGTGGTGGTTTAGTTGAAATAATTAAGTAAAGATTTAATTAAAAATAAGGTTTTAGAAGGAAATTTATAAATAAAAGGTGATAATTTTAAAATCGTTTGAGTAAATAAGTTAAAGAAAATAAACGAATCATCATAATAATTAAACAAATAGAAATAACATTAAAATAATTAAATATGGGGTGGAACGCGTATGAGTCCCACTAGCCCACATATTGTGCACACACATATAGTACTGACAATATTGTGATACAACCACAGTCCAGAATAAAAGAGAAGTTTAAGTCTTACATGCCTTGAATGATAAATTAACCTACCAAAATTCCTCTACTGATCGTAGGTCCGGTCGGCGGACTCTTCTCCAAACCTATGCTGATATCCACCTAGGGTTAAGATTTTAAAACAGATAAAATGTGAGCGAAAGGCTCAGTAGGACTACATTTAGAAAATTATTCAATCTTAAAAGAATTTGCGTAAATTAAATAAACATATAAGAATGAACTGGAGCAATTAACAAATAAATAATTAAATGTGAAATTTAAACAAAATATAATCTTATCAAAATAATTCAAATAAATCGATCAAAGAGTACCATTTTCCTTTTCTGGGCAAACCATACATAACTCACCACCGTAG
>CAMOHE010042822.1:0-10898 GCA_946598075.1 Artocarpus hirsutus | reverse complement strand
ATAAGCGATAATCCATTGATATAATCATTACATATAAGTCGGTCCTCCATATATAGTTTATAATAAGAGCTAGGTTCAATTTCTGTTTACCTCTCTTATTATATCTTTATCCTTGAGTACCAATAATTCTCTAATAAATAGTTAATTCATAATCTTATTATGAATGAGCGCTCTACTGTTCAAACATCGAATCATCACTCAAGAGAACTATTTTTCTAACTTCCATAGGAAAGGAATGGATTCCATATCTGTATAATATTATTCCCAGCCATTTATTACATTATGTTTCCAAGATGCTAAGTTTTGATCTATGCTAAAACAAATCTTATCAAGCAAATCAAAAAACATAAAGTCACAAACAGGAGTCTAATAAATACTCAAGATTAAGACTGTCAAATATATGATCATCATAGTGATAAATTTGAATACTCTATTTGTAATGGACGATTATTAGATATTCATAATTTATTTGGTCCAGTCCTATATAATCTCATTATATAAAGTACCTCCAATCCAATGTCTCTACATTAATAGCCTGAATAATGACTATTTCATTCTAAATGAGATTGGACCGTACTTATAATATTTAATTAAATGTCTCAAACTTTAATTAATTATTACAGATTATTTAATTATTATTTGTAAATTTTATCCCTAAGCATATAACACTTATGTGCTAAATTTATAGTCACACAAATAATCATGGAATTTTCTTAATGTTTATAAATGTATTCATAACACATATAATCAACCAAAATAATAATAAATGTCACTTTATTTATTTATTAACAATACATACAATGTCACAGCTTTTAGGGAACCAAATCCAACAATCTCCCACTTGCCCTAAAGCAAGTGAAACATATCTCTAAGACCTAAGCCTTTCAAATGTCCCTCAAAGCTCTTTGCAGGTAACGTCTTGGTGAAAGGGTCGACAAGGTTGTTTTCCGACGCTAGCTTCACAACTTCCACATCGCCTCGATATACTATTTCTTTGATCAAATGATATTTTCTCACTATATGCTTTTCTCTTTTGTAGCTTCTAGCCTCTCTTGAATTTGCCACTGCACCACTATTATCACAATATAGTGTGAGTGGTTTATCCATGCCTGGAACTACTTCCAGATCATTTAAGAACTTACGAAGCCAAACAGCTTCTTTAGCTGCTTTACAAGCAGCCACATATTCAGCTCCATAGTTGAATCAGCAATACAAGATTGTATGATGCTTCTCCAAACTATGGCTCCACCACCAAAAGTAAACATTGATCCATATGTAGATTTACGTGTGTCTTTATCTAATTGAAAATCAAAATCAATGTATCCAATGGGAATCAAATTCTCACCGGAATATACTACCATATAGTTTCTCGTTCTCTTGGGATACTTGAGAATATGTTTAACCGTTACCCAATGATCTAATCCTGGGTTGGATTGATACCGACTGACTATACCCACCGCATAGCAAATGTCAAGTCTTATACACAACATGGCATACATTAGACTTCCCACTACAGATGCATAGGATACCCGTCTTATATTTTCTTCCTCTTGAGGTGTCTTAGGACACTGCTCTTTTGAAAGATAAACTCCATGACGTGTAGGTAAATTACCTTTCTTGGAGTTTTGCATAGAAAATCTGATAAGCACTTTATCGATATACGATGTCTAAGACAGCACCAATAGTTTGTTCTTGCGATCTCTTATGAGTTAGATTCCAAGAACATAACTTGCCTCTCCTAAATCTTTCATTTGGAATTAGTTGGCGAGCCATTTCTTTACATTAGATAATATGCCTATATCATTCCCAATGAGTAGGATATCATCTATATAAAGAACTAAGAAGACCACCTTTTTATCTTTGATGTACTTGTATGCACAAGGTTCATCAATATTTTGATCGAAACCATAAGATTTGATTGCTTCATCAAATCTCAAGTTCCAAGATCTTCTTGAAGCTTGCTTGAGTCCATAGATGGACCTCTACAACTTACAAACTTTTTGCTCTTGACCTTTGACTACAAACCCTTCTGGTTGCACCATATAGATGCTTTCCTCAAGATAGCCATTTAAAAAGGCAGTCTTGACATCCATTTGCTATATCTTATAATCAATACATACAGCAATGAATAAAAGAATCCGAATGGATTTAAGCATAGCTATGGGCGAGAAAGTTTCTTCGTAGTCAACTCCCTCCTTTTGGGTATAATCCTTTGCCACAAGCCTAGCATTGAAAGTCTCAACTTTCCCATCCACTCCTCTTTTCTTCTTGTAGATCCATTTGCAACCTATGGGTTTTATCCCTTCCGGTAGGTCTATAAGTTCCTAGACTGAATTGAAGTACATGGACTCCATTTCAAGGTTCACAGCCTCCAGCCATTTCTCCTTCTCAGAATCTTCCATTACATCACAATAGATCATCTTCACCATTATCAGAGATAGCAACATGTGCTTCTCCAATTTCTCTGTAGCAAGTAGGTGGTTTCACAACCCTCCCACTACATCGAGGTGGTATGACATTCTGATCTAGAGATGTGGTCTCCTCGTTTTGTCCTTCGATAACGGTTGTCGGTTGTAGTCTAATCTGATCAGAAAGTAACTCTTCAAGTATAATTTTGCTACGAGGTTTATAGTTTGTCATATAATCATTCTCAAGAAAAGTGGCATTTGTCGATACAAATACCTTCTTTTTTTGTGGACTATAAAACAAACCTCCCCTTGTTCCCTTAGGTTATCCCACAAACAAGCACACTTTAGATCGTGGTTCCAGCTTTCCAGTCTTTCCTTTCAGCACATGTGCTAGACATCCCCATATACAGATATGTCACATACTAGGTTTGCGACCATTCCATAACTCTGAAGGTGTTTTTGGAATAGACTTAGATGGAACTATGTTTAGAAGATATACTACAGTTTGTAGTGCATATCCCCAAAATGAAGTGGGTAATGATGAGTAGCTCAGCATGGATCTCACCATATCAAGCAACGTTTGATTTCTTCTCTCTGCAACTCCATTTTGTTGTGGTGTTCCTGGTGCGGTGAGTTATGATAGAATACTATGTTCTATCATATAGTCCTTGAATTCAATATCAAGGTATTCCTCTTCTCGATCAGATCAAAGACTCTTCACCGTCTTTCTTAATTGCTTTTCAGCTTCAGCTTGGAATTCTTTGAACTTTTCAAAAGTTTCAGATTTCCTTTGCATTAGGTATATGTAACCAAATCTTGAATAATTGCCAATAAATGTGACAAAATATTTGTAACCACCACGTGCTTGTATATTCAATAGACCGCAGACGTCCGAATGTATTAGCTCAAGTGGTTCCTTGACGGTTTCACCTTTTGCAGAGAAAGGCCTTCACCTTTTGCAGAGAAAGGCCTTTTAGTCATTTTACCTTTAAGACAAGATTCACAAACTAGTAGAGAACTAACTTTTAATTCTTTTAAAAGACCATCCTTTACTAGTCTGTTAATTCTGTCAAGGTTAACATGACCTAATCTAAGGTGCCATAGGTATGTTTTATTATCAGAAGAAATCTTTTGCTTCTTGGGTCTTAGTTGTTCAACTTTGAACATTTCGGTATTGAGCAGTGATTTTTCGTTGAGCCTTAAAGTGTAAAGCCCATTTTCCAGATGCGTAGAACAAATATTCAAACCATTTCTAGAAATATTAACATAATTATTATTAAAAGAAATATTAAACATTTGTTCAAATAACCCGGAAATAGAAATCAAATTTCTACAAAAACAAGGAATATAATAAACATTGTCCAAAATTAAAAACTTATTTCTAAAATAAAGTTTAACAACTCCCACTGCTCTTGCCAAAACAACCTCTCCTGTTCCCACTCTCATCATTTGTTCCCCGTCGGCAAGCTCCCTTGAAGAACTAAGCATCTGCAAAGAAGAACAAACATGGTTAGTTGCCTCTAATTCAATTATCCAAGGTGAAGTATCATCTTCAACTAAACAAGCTTCTAAAACGAGTAAATCTGATTTACTATTGTTCTTCTTTTCTTTGAGCTCTTGAAGATACTTCCTGTAGTTTCTCTTCCAGTGCCCAACTATGCCACAGTGGAAACAATTTCCTTTAGGCTTCTTTTGCTTTGAGCTTTTGTTGTTGCTTTTGTTCTTCTTAGGTTGCCTCCATTCTTAGACTTACCACTTCCTACAGTCCTCTTCATCTTCTTATTCTTTTGAGTAGAAGAGAAGGGTTGAGCTTCTGCAACATTTGCCTTAGCTTCTTTAGTCTTTTCTTTCGAAATAGACTTGAAGGTTTGAAGCTCATTAAGCAACTCAGTCATATTATATTTCAACTTGTTCATGAAATAGTTGCTTTTGAACTGAAGGAATGCAAGAGAAAGGGTTTCCAAAATCATTCTCGCCTGTGTGGCTTCATCTATCACTGCCCCGTTTACCTCGGCCTCATGGAGATAGTTAACCATGTTGAGAACATGTTCTCTAACCGAGATCCCTGCCTTTATTTTGGCATTCATTACTACCATAATAGCTTCATGGTGCGCCTTTTCAGAAGGTTTACCAAACATGTCTTGAAGAAACTGCATTATCTCATAAGCGGTCTCCATGCTTTCGTGCTTCATCCTAAGCACGTCAGACATGCCACCAAAAGAAAACAACGGGCCTTGTTGTCTGCCTAGATCCAATGATCATATGCTTCTCGTACATTACGAGGAGCATTGACAGCAGGAGATGGAGGACATTCCTCCGTCAGGACAAACTTATAATTTTCGCAAATTAGTACAATGTTCATGTTACTCTTCCACTTGATAAAATTATCTCCGGTTAATTTTTCATTTGAGAGAATAGCGATGATTGGATTAGACATTGTTGTTGTAATAAATAAATAAAATAACATAAATTAAATGGTTGCATAAACATCATAAATATATGTTTTGGAATAGTAAACATGATGCATGATGCATATGAAAAAACACACAAAAAACATTTTGCTATTTCACAATTATTCAATTTTAATAAATAAAGTGCCGCCGTAGGGTAGGTCGAATTATTTATGAATTGAATTGAGACATTCTCAATTAATAAATATATTTAAAATATCTCATATTTTCTATATTTATTATAACCGTTTATTTTAGTCAAGATATAATTAACAATTTAATTATGTCTTTATGAGTGTAACCCACTATTTTGGATTTTAACAACTTACCTCAAAATTGTCACCGTAGGGTAGGTCAATTTTAAAATACATTATAAAATCCTATCTCTAGGAAGCCAACCTTGTTATTAATTTAAATGGACACCTTCCGTAGGGAGGACGAAATAAAAGCGTCATGAGGCGCCATCTAAATCTCACGGTGTTGTACTAATAGTGGAAACCGTAGGTTATATTGTCATATTACCTTCTCCCACTCATTATTTTAAAATATGTGTTTTATTTTATAAAACATCATATGTTTCAAAACTCTAGTAAATAAAAACAATTTTTAATTACTATGTTATATTATGTATTAATTGAATCCCATTCTATCTACACTTAAATAAATTACTAGATTTTCTAAAAGTCTAAATTTATTATAAATTGTCTAAGTTACCCAACATTAAACAATTTAAAATTAGATAACTTAGAACTAATGTGAATTTTACCAAGTCTTAACTATTAAAACTAAATTCACATTATTCGGTTGATTAATAAATTAAGTTTCTATAAAACCAACCCAATTAATTTAATCTTATTAAATTAATTCTAACACATATTAAATCATTTTATAAACACCTTTATAAAATAATATGCAAGTGTATGCATGTTATGTTACAATAACTATAAGTGAAGACTTTCCTAGATGACATGTTATAATGCATAAATATGTTATCACAATCATCTCATAAAAATAAAACATGAAAGTAAACAATGGATTTTTGACTGAGTTCTTTGGATAATTAAAATTACAACCCATAAAAAATAAGAGAAAAAAAATTACAAAGGTCTTCTTGTAAGTTATACATAATTCCCTGCTCAATTTTTTGCAGTCTTCATTGGGTGGTTTACTGTGCAATAATCTATTGGGTTGCCTTTGAAATTTGATAGGCCCAAAGTTCTCAACTGGGCCAAAAGATTCAATGAACTTATTTTTCTTCATCGCTCCACGTGTAGCAGGTGAAAGAGAGGAGAGAAAAATTTTTTGAAAAGAAATAATAATAATAACAATAATGATAAATTACAAAAAGCCTATGCCCCCCTTATGGGCTTACATAGATTTGATCTAATCAAACTGAAAATAAAATTATCAATCCAAAAGGACCATATAATTAACAACCAAAAATTCTTTCATTAAATAACCATTCATCACATGAATAAAAATTACAAAAATGTAAAGTGTCCACATACATGCATCAAAAAACATGATATTATCAAAATAAAATCATGTTAATTAAAATTATATATGCTATATAACCCGCTCTGATGCCATTTCTTGGAATTAAAATATGAAACGCAGCGGAATGATCGGATCATTGACAAACAAAAATTTTCTAAAAAGTTTGTTCATCGGGAATAGATATATAATTTTAATTAATAATAGAAAGTTTCAAAAATTTTGCTAACCTTTTGAAGACTATCAGGGTATCCTAACTTTCCTCTTTGGCACCAAGATCTTCTAATCTAGGCCTCCACACCAATGGAAAGAGAGTGGGCGTCAAACTGCAAGAATGAATTTTCCTCACACTTTTTTGAATCTGCTATGTACTCAACACATGAAATAGCAGACCTTTTTTTTTTTTAAGAGAAGAACTCTCAGTTTTTCTCTCTGAGTATTTTACAAAAATTATGTGAATGAAAAACTCTTGAGATAACGGTTATCTCTCTCTTTTTATATCTGAGCCATTAGTCACTTTTCAATTGACTTTTAATTTGAAATAACCACTATATCATATATATAGAGAAAATATATATTTTGGATGATTCTAACCTTTTTCCTTTCCCTTTTCTTTTTTTTTTAAATTTACTATATATATATACACACACGAGGAAGTGAACTTCACGCTTGTGAAGTTCACCCTCTTTTTTATTTTACAAATCAGTCAATTGACTGATTCCATATATATATATATATATATATATATATATATAAAGTAAAAAAACAGAAACCTAATGTTACGTTTCCAATTTCTTTTTTTTTTTAATAAACGAATTAACTTTAACATATATATAATATAATAATAAATGTTTACGGAAACTTTGAGAAGTAAACGAATTCAAAAAAGTGTATATATATATATTAATATATTATAAAATCTTATATATATATATATATATATATAAATAAGATTTGGTTCAAAACCAAATATATATATATATATATGTATCTAAATTCAAAAATAAATCACATTTATTTAAGAATTAATCAATCAATTAATTAACTAATGGTCAGTTAAATGTGACAACATTTATCACATTACAGTATGTGTCACAGAAAGCATTTTTCTGTGTCTATTAATAATTCAAGTGTGAAATAATTAATTCAAAATTCAATAATTTCAAACTAAATATGTATAATTCATTCTATGCATAAATTCAATATAGTGTTACAGAAGTGGTATTGGGGACCTATGGACCTATAACTCAAGCTTCAATAAATTTGACAATTAATTAAACTCTTTGATTAATGTGCCAAATTTATTAGTTTCAGTGTTACTCTACTAAAAACCTGAAACTGAACTCTTGAGATTATAGTAAAATTACTCAAAGAAAATAAACGAGTAATCCATTGATATAATCATTACATATAAGTCGGTCCTCCATATATAGTTTATAATAAGAGCTAGGTTCAATTTCTGTTTACCTCCCTTATTATATCTTTATTCTTAAGTACCAATAATTCTCTAATGAACAGTTAATTCATAATCTTATTATGAACGAGCACTCTACTGTTCAAACATCGAATCATCACTCAAGAGAACTATTTTTCTAACTTCCATAAGGAAGGAATAGATTCCATATCTGTATAATATTATTCCTAGCCATTTATTACATTATGTTTTCAAGATGCTAAGTTATGATCTGTGCTAAAACAAATCTTATCAAGCAAATCAAAAAACATAAAGTCATAAACATGAGTCTAATAAATACTCAGGATTAAGACTGTCAAATATATGTTCATCATAGTGATAAATTTAAATACTCTATTTGTAACGGATGATTATTAGAGATTCATAATTTATCTGGTCTAGTCCTATATAATCTCATTATATAAAGTACCTCCAATCCAGTGTCTCTACATTAATAGCCTAGATAATGACTATTTCATTCTAAATGAGATTAGACTGCACTTGTAATATTTAATTAAAGATCCCAAACTTTAATTAATTATTATAAACTATTTAGATTATTATCTATAAATTTTATCCTTAAGCATATAACACTTATGTGCTAAATTTACAGTCATATAAATAATCATGGAATTTTCTTGATGTTTATAAATGTATTCATAACACATATAATCAACCAAAATAATAATAAATGTCACTTTATTTATTTATTAACAATATATACAATGTCACAGCTTTTAAGGCATCAAACCCAACAATTGTCAAACCTCGTCTATTTCCATAAGATATTTTTCATAACTGTTTAAAAGTAATTATATCTTTTTGTCTAATTTTTTTTCTATTTATAGGGAGAAAATTAAAACAAGTTTTTTAAATTTAAAATATACTTTTGTAATTTAAAAAAATACAGGAACAAATTGAAAAATAGTTGAAACTAGAAAGCATGATTATGTAATTAACTAAATTTTTAAAAACTTAATTTAACATTTATAAGGCTATAAAACTTAAGATTTTTTTTATTTGATGTTTTGCTTTAAAAATTTTTATGTTTTTAAATATATAAAATATTTTTCATAAGTTTTTAAGGATAATTGTATTTTCTGTCTAATTTTATCTATTTATAGTGATGAAATTAAATTAATTTTTCAAATTCAAAAAATATCTTTATAGTTTTTAAAAACAAAGAACATGTAGAGAAAATAGTTAAAACTAAAACGTATAATTGATAAATTAGTCCTTAATTCTCTTATAGTCCGTTTGGTTTATAGATTTGAATAAAAAATTTGAATGAAGATTTAAATTTTTGTGAGAGAAAATACTATAGCAAAATAATTCAAACCACGAACCAAACATGACCTTATTTTACTTTGACAAAAGAGTTTGCGTCCTCGGCTTTTTATTTTACTGTAATAAACTTTGAATCTCGCATGCCGTGAAAGATTTTTATACTCCAAATTGCAGCTTTGTCCAACTTTCCCATCTCTATTAGTTGGGAAGGCAAGCTTTATGCAAATCTAGTAGGGCCAACACTCCAATCCCTGACAATAAGAAGCAGCAGTAGGAAATAAAATAAGGCGACTGACCAAATTTTATTTGACTAGGTTTTGTTTATTTTGGTCTTCCAATTTCTTATTGCCTTTTTACTTGAGGCAAAATCATGCTTTGGCAGCCAAGAGTCAGCACCAACTGGAAGTCCTCACCAATAAGCAATGGCAATCCAGAAAACTCCACTCTGCTAAATTGTCCAGAACTATGAAAGCTTATTCTCACACCCGAATCTTTCAAGTCTTTTCCTGAGTTTGTATATAGCTTGTACTCTTTCACTCTCTTGGCGCTTCTCAATCCTATAATTGTGATTCGAGTAACAATCCACTTCTGAGCCAGAGCGAATTTCCCATTCAAAACATTTGATTCAACCAAGACGCTGTCCCTTTCTATTGTGCTAGAAAATCTTACTAGACTCCAATTCCCTCCCAATCCTCCCATCTCGACTTCCTCCCCATCATCCAAAAACACTTGGCCAGTGCTGTTTGTGCTGCCACTGCATACGACCAAGAGGTTGAACGCTGTGTCTCGAGCTGCTTGCGTTGTCATTGCTTCACCTTGCAGAGCCAAGATATTGCCTTCCCTAACATGCACATTTATATGATCTGCAGGAGCATTGAGGGTGACATATTGTCCCGATTTTACACTCACTGAACGTGAATAGTTGAAGAGGTCAAACCAGTTTCCTGCTGGGAAGTATGCATCAACTGAAACTACTCCAGGCTTCAACACGGGTGACACCAATATTCCACTTCCTATTAAGAACTGTGAATTGATATCGTAAGTTTTGGTGTCCTGAGGGAATGAGAAGAAAAGGGGTCGTGCTATAGGCGTCCCCTTTTTGTGTGCTTCATACATTAGTGTATAGAATATAGGAAGTAGTCGGTAGCGCAGCCCGAGAACCTTCCTGGCTGATGCAGCTACTGAATCCCAAAGATAGAGCTCTTGACGGATTGTGAACTTCGCAGAGTGATCTCTTGAAAAGGGATAAAAAGCACCCAACTGCATTGTAACAAATTCTTGCCATCAACTTGAAAGTGAAAAAAAATACTAAACAAAAAAAGGAAGAAGAAGAAGATATCCTGACACATGGTATCTATTCAGTCTATGGAAAGTAAAATCTTTCATCAATTGCACTTGACACGTAGTATATGAATATATCTCAGGTCACTACGAATATCTGCAGCATGCGTGAGAACATATAGGCAAAGTGAACAGGATAAGTAGAAACATATTGTCTCATCTTTAGCCAACTTAGAGGATGATCTAAAGATTGCAATAAAGAAGGCAAATTATGTGGGTTCGTTAGTATGTGAATGATACTGTGCTTTTCTTTTTTATACTTGCGGGAACAAAATATAAATCAAAGGAAAGAACTAATTGCTCTGAGCCTTTACCTGAATCCATCTCCTGCAAAGCTCCTCGGTGGTATTTTTGGAGAAACCACAGATATCAGCTCCAACCATTGGAATTCCAAAGAGCCCAAAGTTCAAAATGGACGGAATGGTGTAAGCCAAATCATCCCACGTTGCAGCATTATCTCCAGTC
>CAMOHE010042821.1:0-20927 GCA_946598075.1 Artocarpus hirsutus | reverse complement strand
CCAATAGAGAAGTTATCTAATTAAAACAACTTTATCTAGATAATCTCTAAGAAAATAAATAGATTCCTAATAATTCTACAAGTTTATCTTGATTTAATTTATGCAAAATTAAATCAACTAATAAATCGACAAGAATTATCTGACCCCAATAATTCAACAAGTTTATCTTGAATTAATTTTGTTTACAAAATTAATTCAACTGACAAACAGACATGAATTATTTGATTCTTCCAAATTTTCAACCAATCTAATAAATCGACATAAGTTACCAATTATTGTAAAAGCATGCCGTATCGTTACAGGATTTTGTGAGCTAGCAAAGGGGACCAAGTGGACCTATATAGTTCAATCTCCTGATAATTATGAAACCCAAGATCCCAGATATACATTTCATAATTATCAACTCTAACGCTACTCCACTAAAAGCTTGGAGCTGCACTCTCGAACTCTATAGAATTACAAAGCCCGTATAGCCAAGTCTCCATGACATATCATAGTGTATCGTATCCCCATAGGATTATCCATAATCGGCTTAAGGACAAGTTCTATCTTACCTTCCCGATTATTTTTATCTTGCGTTCCATTATCTCACTATTGGAAAACTTACCATCCAAAGACAGTATACGATTCGGTTACACCTATGTATCCAAATGGTTAAGCGCTCCAGTTTTTCAATTACAGGATAACGCATATAAGAAGATATCACTACTCCTAAAGAGGAGCTATGGATTCCATATCTATGAATAACAGGTCTACGTCATCAAGAGTCATGCCTTTAACATACCGACATGCATACCACTATTAAGATGTGGGTGTCACCCTTTGTCACATCAAAAGACACAAGTCAAGACAACGGGCCTACTAGTCATCTCAGGATTAAGATACAATACAAATGATTGTCTAAAGTGAATCGATTTGCTAAGACAGAATTATTAATCCAAATCAATTCACTTTATTTCCCGATCCAACACATCGCCACCTATGACAACGTGCCAATGTTTCTATTCACGGAGTCCACCTCTGATGGTCAAGACAAACTATCTCCCAATAGGGATATAAACAACATAACAATCTTTATATGAATAAACCGTCCAACTTTATTCCCTTGATTGCGGATCTTATGATTTAGACTGTCACCTTAAGAATCGTGTCTTCTGCATAATCTGTCCATCATATGCCCAATTCTTAAAGGTTTAGACTGACAGTCTCAGACTATTGTTTGCTTATCATACATTCAACAAATATGAACGTAAAGAGGATAATATTTGGTATATAAATAATAAATTCTTTATTGATAAAAATGTCTCCAAAAACTCATTACATTTTTACTCCATTAGGGCATACATGTCTAACATCGGGTTAGATCTCTAAAAGGATAATTTGCTTTAGCAGATTTTATCGTTGTTCATTCCTAGGGGACGATTATAAACCATCAATAAAGTAGTTAATACGATTGTTTAACACTCAAGATTAATTTTATCATTAACCTCTCCTAGGAGCAATGTTAATAAAAATAATCGCCAAAGAAAGCAACTATTAGTATATGTTTGACCAAGACGAGTCGTAAATGGTATATACTATTTAGATGGGAATCATGTTTCTAATTGAATTTGGCAAAACTCCCCTAGGTGACTTGTCAAATTCTATGTTTGGAATTATCATTGTAAGGTTATGATTTTTAAGGTTTTGAAACATAAGCACATTATGCATTTGTTTACTTTCTTATAATATATTACTAAATTGTTAGTTCATGTTTGCTTATGTTTGGTATATGCATCTTTATTGTAGATTAAAATGTCTAAAACTACATTGTCTTCGATACTTAACAAAAATATGCTAAATGAGAGTTATAATGATTGGAAATAGAACCTAAATATTATCCTATCATTTGATAAACTCAAGTTGTGCTAACTACACCCTCTCCTCCCATGCCTACCGGCAAATCAACTAAGGAACAAATCAAAGTGTATGATCACTGGAAGGATGCTGACGATCAAGCCAACTACTACATTATGTCTTGCATGAATAACATGCTACAAGATCATGAAACTACTAGATAGATCATGGATAATCTTCAAGATGTATTTGGAGGCCAAGCCTTAACGAAGCAGCAAGGGGCTCTTCAAAAGCTTTTCAAGTGCAAGCAAAAACTAGGGATGTATGTGAAGGATCACATGATATTGGTCATGGGTTACCTTGCTAAGGCTCAAATCTATGGAGTTGACATTGATGCTAAGTCACTAGTGACCATGGTGTTTAAGACTCTTTCTACATAGTTCATCCCATTTAAAACTTTGTATAACTTTAGAAATAGACTGGATGTTAAAGTTGATGAAGTAGTTGTAGAAGTTCAAAAACCTAATCGAGGAAGCTCGAAATGGTAGCGAGGCGAACATGGCAGTTGCATTTGTGGTAAATGCTTTTTTGCATACACCAGCAAGCACACAGGGTCAAATTTTAATATAAGATTAGTGAGTCAAGGGTTGTTGTCTGCCACAAGGTTCGAAATATAAAAACTAACCAATTGCCACAACTTGAATGAAAATTGAAATGAAAATTGCATCAACAATCAACAAAATAATCCAAACACAATCCAAATCAAAATATACTAATCCCTAGAGTAGGAAATCTAAGCAAACATAGACAAATCCATTACTAATCTCTTCATGAAATCCATCAAAGTAAATATGTTTAACACACAAATACAAATATAAATTTCAATCATGACTAGGGAAAAGAAAAGGAAAGAAGGATACTCTTTGTGGAGATAAACCTCAAGCCTTGAGTCCTTCAAGAATCTTAAACTCCAAGCTCTTTCTATCTCAAGAACTTTAGCTCTTACTCATGGGTTTCATCCCCTAATTCCTCCACACATTGCAAAATGAAGGTTCTAGGGTTTTTAATAGGTTAAGGATTATTCATCATCAATTTTGGGCGAGTTGATCAAAGATTTGGGGCCAAGATTGGCTAAAAATCAAAATCAGCACAAGAAGCACACTAAGAGGCCACTAGGGGCGGGAGGCTGTGGAGAAACATGGTGCACGGCTGCTCGGCCATTTGGCAATGCAACGCTCCTTTTTTGGCACCGCGGTGCTAGGCTTTGGGAGTTCCACCATTTTCTTAGGCCCATTGCACCTGAAATAAGCTTTCAATTTCCATTTTTTTGTTACCATAAAGTTTTTAAATCCCCATTTTATTAAATTTCTACAAAATAACACTAAAAATATGAAAGAATACAAAAGCTTAAGGATTTTAACATTATTGAAGCTTAAGAAATGCTTAATTTATAAGTAAAATACTTATTCATCAAACACCTTTAAACTTAAACTTTTACTTATTCTCAGGCAAAACACAAGAATATTGAGGAACAACACAAAATAATACAACAAGAAAATGAGGGGAAAACAAAGAGTGAGTTTTGTATCTATTCGATAACTAGACAATTAAAAATCTTAAAGCTACAAAATGCATCGAAGCTCAAAAGAAATGTAAGCATTAAAATTGTCTAGAATTTCAACGTTAAACATTGGTTTCACCACATTCAAGAATCCCTACGTGTAAATATGTGCCATCATTCTTATTTTGCAAATTAACCAATAGATGCACTTATATGATTAGATAGATGATAAGAAATCTCTAGATAATGAAAGTTGAAACTACCATAAGCCCATTGTTCATGTCACTCTCAACTAATATAGGTCTGCATGTCATCAAAGATCAAGGACCTTTGAGGCTTGTAAAATAAGGCAAGGGTGATAGGTAGATGAAAAAGATCAATTTCGGCTTGGATCATCCTAGACATGTAATGCACCTTGGACCTCACATGAATGAATGTAAACTTACAACTGGCTCCCCACTAGATCATTACTCTATCTTCAATCATTCCTACAAAACATGACTTACAAGTATCTGTAAAAAAGCTCAAAACATGAAATTCATAAGAATTTATTCTTTTTATATCACCTTTTTTTTCTTTATTTTTTCAATTCTCTTTTTACTGTCCTTTCCTTTCTTTTTTTTTTTCATTCTTTTCTCTTTTTTTTTTTAAATAAAGGCACCCCCATACTTATTCGGTTGTACAAATATGGATAATGAAGGGGAAAACAAAATTAAAACTAAGCAAAACAAAAAGAAATTAAGCAAAACAAAAAATAACATGAAAAACCATATATGAGTCACTCTAAGGATACAGCCAAACTACAAATGTCAATCACATCACCTCCATGCTTGCTCTCAATGATTAATCTTCAAATTCAAGTGATGATGCAAAGTATGCCTATTAGTGATAGGGTAAGTGAAAGGGAATTTATGAAATGGCTTGGTTTAGCATTTGGGGGTAATGAACAAAACTGGTCAAAAAGGCTCAACAAGGGAAACTAACGATGAAGTTTACAAAGGTTAGCTATGAAGGCTCAAACGATCCACAAATGCCTTAATCAACTTTCCAATGACATCTGACCTACCTATAGTCTCTCTAAAATGGGTTTTAGAGTTCATAAGATGAAAAAAAAATCTAATACACACAAGTTTATCCAAAACTTCAACTTGAAGTTCAAAATTTCATTTGAAGTTTAAAATTTTGAATGATTATGATTCACGGTGCTCAAATGTAGAAAGTAAAAAATGAGATCACCAATGCAAGTTAAGCACATAAAATCCTCAATGAATTACATTTCAAAACACCCAAGAAAACAATTTGTAGTTAAAATCACAGTCCAATATTAGTTATTCGATTTCTCAAAACTCACACTTTATTCAAACAAGTAAAGAAAACACAACTAAAATAACTAAACAACCTAAACAAACTAAACAAGAACTACAAAACTAGAATCATGGAACGAAAATCATGATATAAAAAGAATTCAAAAAAATTTAAGGCAAAGCCCCAGAAGTGATCAACAAAGTATTCCCTCCCCTAAACTAAAACTAAATGTTGTCCTCAATGTTGGTAGCACTAAAAGAGCAAGAAATGAGAACATACATCCCATGGGTTTTGAACCATCTTTTTGAATTGATTTCACCAAAACTTAAGCTCTTAAGCTCCTAATTATTTCAATACTTATCAAAACAAACAAAAATAAAACATTAATACAAAACTGTGAAATAAACTTACACACAAACACAAACACAAACACAAACCAACTAAAAGAAAAATAAAAAGATAGAAAAGATAGAAAGCTTAGGGTACCTCCCAAAAAATGCTTAGTTTATTGTCTCTAGCTAGGCTTGGAGAAGCTTTCATCAAGGAGTGGCTTTTGCCTATAGTAGGTGTCAAAGAACACCACAAATTGGTATTGATTGTGGATGCCTCAAGCTTGGCAAGTTATAGAAATGCTCGCCTGTAATCTCAACATAATCTAGCTTCAGAGGATATGCATTGTGGGGATGAAAGAATGTTGCTGGCAGTGGTGGAGGAGGAGTTGGCTAAAAAGGGTCTAAGTAGATGTAAGTTTGAAGTGCACTATTAGCTTAACAATTTGGACACTTAGAACTTTTTCTTCTTGTAATTCCTTTTGAAAGGCAAAGTCTTGGGTCGCATCATCACCAAAGATTCTTATTAAAGATCTCTAAGTCCTCCTTACACTACTACAGATTGCAGATTCCATGACGGTTTAAAACTGTCATGGAAAAATTTCATGACGGTTAAAAAACCGTCGTGAAAATATCAATTGTGATACAAAATCAAGTTTTTGCAATGGTTTTTTACCGTCGCAGAATAGCAAAACTGGCGCGAAGAAGGAGTGGTGGGCTTAGTCTACCATGACAGTTTCTAGGAAAACCGTCATGAAATGATACCGTCATGGAATGATAAGCTTCATCGTGACAACTAAGGCTTCCACAACGGTTTCTCTGTAAACCGATGTAAAAAATTGGTTAAGCCAAAAAAAAATTTTCAAAAATTTTTGATTTGCCACGGGATAGCCAATCTTGTGTGTTATCCAATACAACAAGGCCTTGATTGCATACAAAAATTAATGTATATTGAAATTACAAGGTATTTAGAAGATCATTTAATTTTAGCTATTTTGCGCAATTGTGAATCTACTATCTCTATCTATGTATCTAAAAATTACATACCTATTTACAAATTGTACCCACTCTAATCTAACTTCATGTATATCCATATGTGTATAAAATTCTTTTCTTCCAACAGCTTGTATACCACTTGCAATTATATCTCATATGAAACATAGAATAAAAAAACAACGTTCTACGTTTCCTTGTTGCCTTGGACAATTACATTTGGAATATAGCATTTCGTTTGGTCAGTTTGTGACACTGCTTCCTGCTTGAAGCTTCCAAACATTAAGTGCCCTAACAATGTGTCATGTCTAAATGAATTACTAGACGATACAATTATGTGGGACTTAAAGCAGTTAATTTTAAAAAAGAACATTAATACTTACAATCTCGCGATTGATACAAAATCATCACGTGGTGGGTGTCTATGGAGATCAAACCAATATAAGTGCCAACATCCAATGTTTTCCAACGTTGTATGGCCAAAAGAATAATTTCCCCCTCGATGCTTAAGCTAATAGGTGGAGGAGTGATGTAGCGTGCTCTCTGCGATCACTCTATAGGTCTATTGCAGTACTTGAAATAAGCGCCGGAGATAGGAAGACAAAATTTTGCGCCAAGCCTTGAAGCTCACAATATTTTGCCAAAAAACTACAATAAAAAACAATACAGTCAATTATTTGAAAGCATCCTATAACTCTACCTATATTTTAAAATTTATGAATTAAGGATGGAGTTATTACCTAAGGTATACTAGGATACAATGTGCCCTGATTTTACCAAAGTTGATGAAGTAGTAAACGCCTTCATACCCCACATAGATAGGCAATTCATTGCCAGTGACATTTACTAGTATCGGGCACTGAGTCGTTGACCCATCACGCATGAATGAATGTGCGTATAGAGCCAACTACATAAATTCTTGAGGTACTGAAGCAAAGTTAAATGCAGGCAGTGGCTCATTCACAACGGGTTGTTCTAGCTCTTGTTCTATGTCAGGTTGTGATTGTCTTGCTTTTGTAGACCTTTTCCTTTTTTAGCATTTCTTTTCGCTCAGATCTTGTGGAATGTGGCTAGGTGCTCAACTCATCTTCGTTAATGTAATGACTTCAACTAACCTCTTCGGCCATGTGATGAAGCTTCTAGCGGCTTCAACCACAATTGTTGCTTCAAGTGTTGGAACAAGCAATTCATTTGTTCTAACTTTGATGATAGTGATGCTAACGCACATGTTTTCTTCCCCTAAATGTCTTCCATGAACTGTATCAGTTGGAAGACTCTCCATCCATGCCTTTCTAAGCGCAACAAGTGCACACCCACGATTAATTCTATCCTCAACAAAGAGTTTGCATTCTTGAACTTATTCGGGCTCTTGATGAGGAGGTGACAATTGGACTTCTATAGCTTCTAGAGCTTCTGCTACATTATTGGGAGGGTTACAACTAGCCTTGAAGCTGTTGTGTTGTGAGATGCTATCATTTGTCGACTTGCCACGTGCATGGGAAATGAGCTTGGTCATAAGACCCTATAGTTCTACAATCTCCATCTACATCTTTGACATTTGGGAATTCAATTTTGAAGTACCTGATTGGCGGTCGAAGTATTAAGACTGCTTCACATACTTCAATTGACCACGACACATTCTAAATGTTTCGGTTTCCCTAGTGCCCTTATCAAAATGCATTGTCACTGTCTGATTATAAGCTCCCTTGACTTTGTTGCATCGTGTATTCACGCTGTAAAACAACAACAAAACCATGTTATTCGTAAGATCCTTCAATAGGTATTAAATTACAAATTAACGGTTTGTGTTCAATAAACTTACAATCAAGTTCTCAATTTTTGCTACTTTTGGATTTTTTAATTGTCCATCGGGACCTTGACGTGATTTTACCCACAAATCCTCCCGTGTTGGTAGCACACCTGTCTTAGCTAACTATGTTACACTATGTTAGTAACATATTAATGATAGAATAATTGATATTTGTAATATGAGTAAGAAATTAACGTACCAATCATTACTCGAGCTCTCTATATCCCACTCGACCAACCATAGAGCTATATCATTTTCTACTCTTATTTTTCTTGTGTTTGATGATAATAGTTGGAATTCGATGGAATGTCAATACCTTACAAAAGCTTCCCAATCATCATTGTTTATCGAGAGGTTGTAGTGTACTACTACAAGAGGCCTTATATACATTTTCATCCTCCTTTGGAATGGAAAGGTATGGCTGTATGAAGGTAATGTTGAGGTCAGATCTAAACCCCTTTGCTAATTCGCCACAAGCCTTCAAAACCTTTTTCTTATACCAATCCTTGATTGTGAATGCTTTGTAAATCTCTCTCCAAATCACATCTTTTACTTTATCCAAATCCTTAGACCTCCAATCTTTTGTCCATATAGGAATATGCTCTCGACTAAGGACTCTGATTCAACTGCTTAATTCATGGCTAGGTGCACCTTTTGGTTGGCCTTTCGAATCAAATGTCACTTCAATTCTAAAACCTTTCTTTCTAATATGATGAACTTTCCTCATCAATGTAGCCCTTCACTCAAAGTCTACTTTTGGATTGAACTTAGTTTGTCTTCATGGCTTACTGCGTTGCTTTCCCTTTCTATATTGCAATGAAGATATAGTGTTCTCTTCGTACTCATCCTCATAATGGTCACTATCGACCTCGAGAGACATTGTACCTGTGCAAAGTAAGCAAAAACTAACACACAAGGGCCTACATGTTTAACAATCTCTCACTTGCACTAAGTGAGTAAATATGACAAATCTCGTATCTCCATAGCTTCCACATGCCTCTTGAATACTCTCATAGTTAGTGTCTTCATGAATGGATCAGCTAAATTGTCCTCGGATGCGATTTTGCATATAGCAACCTGGCCTGCCTCTACAAAGTCCTTTATGACATGTACTTCCGATTAATATACTTACTCTTCTTATGAAATCTTGGTTCCTTAGCATTAGTTATCGCTATAGAGTTATCACAATATAGCAACACTGTCTTATCCATACTAGAAACTACCCGAAGATCCCCAAGGAACTTGTGAAGCTACACTGATTCTTTCGAAGCATCATTAGTTGCCACATACTCGACCTTCATTGTTGAATTCAAAGTGTAATCTTGCTTGGCACTTCTCTGAACAATGGCATTGCTACCAAAATAAATACAAAAGCAGTAGCCAATCTTCTCGAATCTAGACATGGTTGGAAATTTGAGTAAGTGTATCCTGGAGGTGTTAAATCCTCACCCAAGTACATAAGCATATACCCTTGAGTCTTTCTAAAGTACTTGAAATCATGCCTGACTGCAACCCAATGGTTCGGTCTCGGTTCCTTAGCATTAGTTATCACTGACTAGGAATGACCTAAAGATCCCCAAGGAACTTGTGGAGTTACACTACTCCTTTTGAAGCATCACTAGTTGCCACATACTCGACCTTCATTATTGAATTCGAAGTGTAATCTTGCGTGACACTTCTCCAAACAATGACACTGCTGCTAAAGTAAATACAAAAGCAATAGTCAATCTTTTAGAATCTAGACAGGATTGGAAATTTGAGTAAGTGTATCCTAGAGGTGTTAAATCCTCACCCAAATACATAAGCATATACCCTCCAGTCCTTCTCAAGTACTTGAAATCATGCTTGACTGCAACCCAATGGTTTGGTCTTGGATCCAACTAAAATCGATTTGCTATTTCGACTGCATAACTAATATCTAGTCGTATGCAAAGCATGGTATACATGAGATTATGCACTACGGAAGCATAAGGCACCTTTTTCATGTATTCTCTTCCTCATCAAACTTTGGAGAGTCTTTCTTAAAAAGAACAATTCTAGACCTTTATGGTTGACCACCTTACTTGGAATCCTACATTGCATACTTTTTGAGGATTTTATCTATGCAGTCGAGTTGGGATAAAGCTATCATTATGCTCTTCCTATCCCACAAACCTAGATACCGAGAACAAAATTAGCTTTACCCAAGTCTTTCATATCAAACTACTTAGTCAACCATAATTTGACCAATGACAACGCCCCAACGTCATTGCCAATTAGTAGAATGTCATCTACATAAAGCAGTAGAAAAACTAGCATCCCATCCTTCATGTGTTTGTAAACACATGGTTCATCCATATTTTGTACGAACCTATAAGTCTTGATCACTTGATCAAATCTTATGTTCTAAGAACGAGAAGCCTGCTTAAGTCCATATATTAATTTTAGCAGCTTAAAAACCTTACCCTTTTGACCCTTAGCCTTGAACCTGTCTGGCTGTTCCATATAAATGGTCTCATCAAGATAGCCATTTAGAAAGGCCATCTTGACATCCATCTGGCAAATCTCCAAGTCGAGAGCAGTAGCTATGTATAAAAGAATGCAGACGAACTAACGCATGGCTACAGGTGAAAAGGTTTTATCATAATCTATTCCTTCCTTTTACGCCTATCCCTTGGCTACTAGTCTAGCCTTATAGGTTTCTACTTTTCTATCCACTCCTCTCTTTCTCTTATAGATCCACTCACACCCTATAGGTTTCACCCCTGAGGGAAAATCTCAAGCTCCCAGACTTGATTAGTAGTTTCCATAGATTTCATCTCTGTGTTTATGGCTACTGTCTAGAGATTTGAATCAACATCCTCTATAGCCTCTTCGTGAGTGTAAGGATCTCAGTCATGTTCAACCAGTTAAGCTAAGAAATCCTCACAATTAAACATATACCTCTCGAGTTGACGCCCAATCCTCTCACTATGTCAAAGCCTCTTAGGTTGTTGTTTGGGGTTCGGTTGGATTTTTTTATACTGATTGGAATGGTTTTATTCGGAATCCCTAGAGTGATCGAATTGCTCGCCAACTCCTCAAGCATCACTTTACTTTGAGGCTTAAAGTTGTCCATGTTACTTTCCTCAAGGAAAGTCACATTAGTTGAAACCATGACTTTATTTTCTTTTGGGTTATATACATAACCTCCATTAGTCCCTTTTGGATATCCTACAAACACACAAACTTCTGAATGTGCTTCCAACTTATTTGCTTCCTTAAATAAGACATAAGTTGGACATCTGCATATGCGAATATGGTTTAAGGATGTCCTTTTATCCCTCCACAACTCATGAGGAATTTTAGGAACCAATTTTGAAGGCATATTGTTTAAAAGATAACATGTGCTTTAAAATGCATATCACCAAAAGGATAAAGGTAATAATGAATAACTCAACATAGACCTGACCATGTTGAACAAAGTCTATTTTTGCTCTTAGCTACGCCATTCTACTATGGAGTGCCTGGTGCAATCAAATGGGATTGGATCCCATTCTGTAATAAGTGTCCCAAGCACTTATTAAAAAGGTTTCACCTCCTCAATCGGATCAAAGTGCCTTTATAGGTCTACCCAATTGCTTTTCCACTTCAGCTTGGAGCTCCTTGAACTTGTCATAAGTTTCACTTTTGTGGTGCATTAGGTACATGTACCTATACCTTGAGTAATCATCGATAAAAGTGATGAAATACTCATACCCTCCTCATGCCCGGATGTTTATAGGTCTACAAACATCGCTAGCCCTTTAGACTCAAATGGTCTTTTGGTCATTTTACCCTCCAAACAGGATTCACATTGTGGTATAGATTTCACTTTTAAGTGACTTAAAGGTATATCCCTTACAAACCTTTGAATCCTATTTAGGCTAATATGACCTAGTCATAAATGCCAAAGATAAGTCTTATTAGACTGAAAAGTTTTAAGCCTTTTAGAGTTATTATCATTAAGCTCAATGTTCAGCAGTAAGTACATCTTAGGTTTGATAAAATAAAGATTATTTTGCATCCATCTATCACTAATAATAGATTTGCTTTTACAAATCACCGTTTTATTATTAAAAGAAACTACATAAGAGTTCTTAAATAAACAAGATATAGAAATTAAATTCCTTTTAAGTTTAGCAACATAAAAACAATCTCACAAAAATAAATTCCTATAATTATCAAAGTAAAGATGGACATCTCCCACTGCTTCAGCCAACACCAAAGATCCAACGCCCATCCAAAGCGTGAAGTCTTCATGTAGAAGACTTTTTGTTTCTTTGAACCTATGCATAGAAAGCACAAACATGATTAGTTGCTCTAGAGTTTATGACCCAAGTGTCACTGGATTCCTTAACCAAACAAGTTTCAACAACCAAAAAATTACACCTACCTCATCAGGAAAGGAAATCCTTACAATTATTCTTTATGTGCCTAATCTTCCTACAACAAGAGCACTTGAGCTTTTTCAGGTTCTTCTTATTATTTCCATTCATATGAATGGAAGACTTCCTGTTCTTGGTCTGTTGCTTATTTCCATTCCCTAAGTTAGGCTTGGTACCAAAAGCAGCCACCAAGTTCTGTTGCTTCTTTCCATTCCCTAAGTTAGGCTTGGTACCAAAAGTAGCCACCAAGTTGGCCTCGCCACTCATAGGAGTTTCCTTGATCAGAAGTTTGAACTCTTGTAACTGCTTCATTAGCCTAGTGAAGGTCATATCCTATTTATTGCTTAAATTAAATATAACTCTAAATGGAATAAACTCCTTAGATAGAGTCTTAAAGACCATGGTCATCTGAGTTTCAAGATCAATGTCAACTCCATTTATTTAAGCCTCAGTGAGGTAACCTATGACCAATATCATATGCTCTTCTATAGATGTCCCTAGCCTTTGTTTGTAGTTTAAGATTTTTCATAGCGTCCCTTGCCATTTTGTTAGGGCCAGACCTCTAAACAAGTCTTCTAGATTATCTAATATCTGCCTAGTAGTCTCATAATCTTCATGTTGAGCCTGCAGCACGTTATTCATGCTGGCCATAACATAACAGTGGCCCTGATCAGTAGCATCTTTCCATCGATCATACGGTTTGATTTGCTCATTAGTGGAATCTCCTATAGGCTCAGTAGGACACGAAGTTGTCAAGACAAATTTTAGTTTCTCAAAGGATAGGACGATGTTCATGTTTCATTTCTAATCATTATAGTTCCACCAGCTAACTAGTTTTTGTCAAGTATTGAAGATAAAGCATTTTTAGACATTTTTAATCTACAATAAAGAATCATGAACCAAACATAAGCAAACATACCATAATAATTTAGTAAGATAGCATAATCATGTAAAATATATACAAATGTGTTTAAGTGTCAAAATCTTAAAAATATCACAACCTTACAACGATAATTTCCAACTCAAAATTCAACAAGCTGCCTAGGGGGAGACTTGCCAAATTCAATTAGGAACATAGATCCCCTACTAATAAATATATGTGATCCAGGACCTGTATGATCTAGCATATATTAATCATATTTCGTGGGCCATCAATTTTATTAACAGAGCTACTAGGGGAGGTTAATAATAAAATCAACATGAGCGTGTGACCATCGTTTTACTATTTTATCCATGATTTATATTCACCACGTAGGGGTGCACAACGATAAATCATGCTAAAATCCTTATCCTCTCGGAGATCCAACCAGGTACATGATGAAGTCCCTTCCTAGGGGTTGGAACCACCATGTACTACCTATGAACCAACAATGGAGGCCATAGGTCCTCTCTTCGAAAGCCTTCTCCCACTCAATATTTTGAAATCAAAGTTTTATTTTAAGAAACATGCATGAACAATTTCTATTGAGCAACACTCCCTATTCTATATGACATGTTACCAACATACATGGCAAATCATATTATATTGTAGACAAGCAAAGCAATTATGGAAAGCTACAAGCAAAATAATAACAAATAACTGTAATGTTATGGTCCCACCCTAGAGAAAATAAAATAAAGATTACAAGAGACAAATCAAAACATATTATTGATTCTTCATCCTTGAATCTTCAACTTGTATCCTTCTTCATGTATTATTGGTCTCCAAGTCTTTAATTCTGCATGGATCGAATACTCCATATTTTTGGTCATATCCAAATTTAATGTTTCTCAGAATTGTCTCAAAAACAAAATCAAAGCTACACTAAAAATTACACCGTTTTCTAAAATTCATAGCTCTCTGTTGACATGCTGATCTATATAATTAGCTTGCCAGTCATGACCGTTTGGCCTATTGAACACCACAGTTTGGCTTGCCAATCATGATAGATATGCCTATCAAACTTGAAATTTTGGCCTATCGTCAAAACCGTCAGAACTACGCCTTGTGGATGGCTTGCCGATCCTACAGGTCTGGCTTGCCGGTCTGTGATCGTCGGTTTTTCGAACCTTAGGGTTCATGCCAATTTGAAGGGTGACATAGCGGATCATTTAAGTTAATTAAACCAAATTTTAATGAAAATTACTGATTAAATAAAAATTTGAGTTAATTGAAAACGTGACAATTTAAAACTTTTCAAAGCGATTACTTTTAAGTTAAAGTAGAAAAAATGGAATAAAAGAAATATGACAAATAAATACAAGTAAATACAAATTGGGCCTCACTAGACCCACATTTGTGCATACACATAGTATCAATAAATAATAAATTTGAGATAAATATTACATACCTTGATTTAGATAAATAAATAGCCTAGACAGAATCCCTACAAGCCACAAGTTCGCCCTGTAACCTCCCAATCAGTCCTACGATGAAGCCAACCTAGAGGGAGGAAAGTTTTAAAATAAATAAAATATAAGCGAAAGGTTTAGTAGGACTAAACTTTGAAAATAGTAAATTGAATATGAAAATTTAGTGTTATTGCGTAAATAATAAAACACAATAAATAAATAAGATTCATTCTTACCAATTTAGATTTATAGTTCATGTAGAAATAAATTCATTATTGTTATCTTGGGAAAACCATTAATATCACCACTGTAATGGCCCAGCTGGGTTTCAAGACGTAGAACAGCTCCTCAAACCTGTCCTAATTGATGTTACCATTGTTTTCCAAGAGCTTTGCTTCCTTCCACCAAGTATTAGCACCACCTTCGAACTTGTATGTTGTGAACTCCATGTGATACTCTACTGGCACACAAAGAGTATTCAAGTGTTTCATGATCGAGTCTAACCAATATTCTACTACTTGTAGGTCCCTGTTTTTGTCAAAAGTTAGAACAAATGCATGCTGGAAATCCTTAAAGTACGTAGGCCGACAACTAGCCTTGGAATCCTCCGATCTTGCCCTTGCTGCCATCTGCTAGAATGCAGCAAACATAGCCTTCATCATGCCTTCATCATTTCCAAACTCGACGTCAGCTGTCGAACGTCGTCTAGGTGCCATTCTCTCACTTTTGAAAACAAAATTTTGAACTGTCAGTGGTATTTCATTGTCGTACCTATGTGTGTACAATTCCCAAGGTTCATAACTTGAGCTTTGATACCATTCCGTCACGTCCTAGAGTACGGGATGCGACGTGGTGGTTTAATTTAGTTAATTAAGTAAAAATTTAGTTAGATTTTACATGCTTTGAAATTTTGGTTTTTATGTTGTCGTTTTTTATGCATTTAGTTGTTATCCTCTGCATGCCATTGTATCGTTTTATTAAATTATTGAAAGCTCAATTTTATTTTGAGCAACTTGAATGGTGAGTTTTATTTTGTGGAATTTTTGATAGAATGCATTGGATTTGTTACATGGAAAATATAATATAATTTAAATTTGAGAAATTGATAAAGCAACATAGTTATTGTTGGCAACATATGTCACGCCACGGAGTACGGGATGTGACATAGTGGTTTAATTTAGTTAATTAAGTAAAAATTTAGTTAGACATGAGTTTAAGAATTAAGAAATTATCTATGAAAAAGTGATAATTTTAAAACCCTTTTTAAAGCGAGCAATTATAGTAATTAAACAAGTAATAATAACAAAATAAACAATGAGGAAATGAAAATTAAGAAAATAAGGAGAAACAATAATGGGTCCCATCGACCCACATTTTATGCACACACATAGTACTGACAATATTAAATGACAACTATAGTCCAAAATAAAGATAAAGTTAAATAATACATGCCTTAATTTTACTACTCAAATAACCTACTTGATTCTTCTACTGTTTGAATGTCCAGTTCGTGGACTCCTCTCCAATCATAAGCTAAACTCCACCTAGAGGGGGAAAGATTTTAAAACAAATAAAAGGGTGAGCGAAGGGCTTAGCAAGACTATATCTTAAAATAGACAAATAATTTACATAAAACTTCACCTTAGGAAATAAAGTCAAATAAATAAATTCATTTAAATAGATTTTATTAAACATAGTTCATCCAAAAAGTACCTTTTATCTTTTCCCTGCAAACCATAATATTCACTACTGAAGTAGCCCGGCTGGGTTTTGAGACCTGCCCCCGAGGTCACGCACTACACGACCCGATCTCTGATATGGCATCATGCCCTAAAATATATATAGATATATATACATATATCTTTTTGTAACTATTAAAATCTCTTTTTACCAAGTATTCTTATTTACATTCATTATGAGGATTATCATGAAAATCTCCTTAGTCTATTTTTTATAAAAATAGTCAATGAAATTCCTTCTCAATCAATCATTGAAAATATTTTTAATGAAAATCCTTTTTGGGCAAAAATCAATTTTAAAACTAGGTTACTAAAGAAGAGAGTAAAAGTCCTACCTCAATACTCGTGCCGGTGTCTCACACCATAATCCCGAGCCACTACATGTCAACTTCGTAGAACCACAAACAACCTTACATGTATAATAACTAAGTCTATCAATATCTAGCTTAAGATATCCTATGTCATTAAAATGTCTCATGGTGTCCTACTATGCCATTTAAGTTTATAAAATCATTTTACAAGGTTGGAATCTCAATCGGGGTTCAAAACGGTAAAAACGGGTGAAAAATAACAAAATCTCACCATGCCCGGTCAGCCTATCGGTTGCCTTGGTTTGGCTGGCCGAACTATGTAGTTTAGCCTGTCGAAAGTCCAAGTCTGGTCGGTCAAACTTTTTCAGGTTTGGCTTGTTGGTCATATGAATATGACTTACCAAACTCATGAATCTGGCCTACCGAACATGAAGTTCGGCCTACCGATCTAGAAAAATTTTATATTTTTCTAGGCACGGGTTCTCGACCTCCCAAGCCTAAATCTTAAATTTCAACCTGTTTTCTCAAATCCCAGGCATGAATAATGATCATGTTGATAAAAAACATAGTAGATTACTTTTTAATGCAATAAAACAAGATTTGGACAAGAATTTTGAAAAATCCTAAAATTGAAGAAAAAGGGAGAAAAATAAAAAATCATAATTTAAATCTGTTTTTGATCAAACAAAGCTTAGATTCTAGATGTTCTAAGTTTCTCTAACCTGGATCGGTGGTTTTCTTAAGCTTAGGAAAACTTAAATTTCAAAATACTAAGAAATTTAGAAAAATTTAGAAATTTTGAATCTAACCTCAAATTGAAGCTTTAAATCAAAGTCATGGTTACTAAATCGCACTCCCGAGCCTTCAATCCACTAACCCAAAGCTTGAGATTTATTTTGATTCAAAAATTTTTGAGAGAAGAAGAGAGAGAAAGAGAGACAAAGGTAGAGAGGGAGAGAACGAGAGAGAGAGTGAGTGAGAGAAAATTGAGTGGAGAGTGAGAATAAATAGAGGGAAATAGAGCAGTAGGAGAAGGGAAACCATGTCCCGCACATGGTTTTCCTTCGAGAGACTTGTTGGTCGTTTGACAAGTTGTTTTGTTTCAAAATTTAAAATAACAAATAAAAATAATTTAAAGTAATTAAAAATCATCAAAATAATCAAAACAACATTAATTTCAAAAATTCCACAAAATGTTCAAATTAAGTTTAAAATACTCATTATAGCACACTAATCTACCATTTTACTCACTAATAACATTTAAATAAATTTCAAGGCGTTACAATATAGGTAAAATGGCGTAATTGATTTTTTTTTCTAAATGAAATTGCCATAAAGCTAACTCATATTGCTACAAATAATAAATCATATCATTATAATCTATATCTTTCCGAGAAGAAAAAACTACGCTTAAAAATGCTACTTGAACAATATCAACTAACTAATCTTTTATGTTATTTTCTTCCTTAAATAATCGTGTCTGTGGGCACAATGTAACTAACCTTCAACACCCCAATAAATAGGATGTTTGGCAAGATGGTTAGAGCTGTTGGTTATAACTATTTTTACTATAGCATGTGAGAGCTTTATATTGTAGTGATTTTTTTATTATTACTGTAGCATATGAGAGTTTTACACTGTTCATTACTGACAAAGTAGTTTAGACCACAACTATCAAACATAGACACTCTTTTCAACCGCTAAAGTGGAGTGCCAAAAAAGCTCTCAAAAATTTACACTTACATAATCTAAAAGTAAATTAGAGCTTTAAGGTACTTATTTATGGAAAAGATTGGAGGATCTAGAAATCTACTATGAAAACAGGAAACATTTTTCGCCTCCTTGTCCTGGAAAAAATCGGCCACCATTGTGTAGAATCATAGTGAAATTTGGTCTCCACTAGACCAGAGGTCCTAATGTAATTATGCTTCCACCTTGGATAAATTAAATTAAACTTAAATCATAGTATTAACTAAATATTATCTTTATAATGTGTGATAAAGATGTTTACTCAATGTATGTTGTAAAAATTGTCATTCTTATACTTAACCCAACCTTTTTTTTTTCTCGCCAATAGAAATTTCATTCATGAACAGAAAAAAGAAAAAAAAAACTGAGGAAGAAATCTTTGAGCATGCTTGAATATAACAACACTTTAATTTGTGAGAAACAAAAAGCCAACCATTCAATATTAAAGTGGAAAAGAAAAAAGAAAAAAAAAACTTCCTTTCACCAAATTAATTTATTGATTTTGAGGATTATTAAGATCGAAATTAACAGTGTTTAATGATGCATTGGATATAAACAAAATTAGAATGCCACACCTGTTATATAACTATATTTAGAACACTAATAGGATATTTGGCATGGTGGTTAAAACCATTAGTTAGAACTGTTTTTATTGTAGCATATAAGAGCTTTAGATTATAACAAATTTTTTATTGTTACTGTAGCAAGTGAGAGCTTTACAGTATTTAATAACTGAGAAAGTGGTCCCACTTTCTGTCAAACATCTTGTAAATATATCCTTCAATAACCACCACAATATTGGATAATAATCACCTTGGATATCGACGAAGATTACCAACCAATACCTGCCAGTATTCTGATAGACATGTTCCGAGTCAACATCCTCCTTGACACTGGATAGTAAGAATACGTCAGCAGTGGTTATTCATGGTATGCACTACCATGCCGTATGGTAAACAATGGCGATGGTATTTGTCGGCATCGTTAAAAACTGCTTGTAATGGTGATAAGCATAATTTTCATTGTTCTTGAGGCAAGATGTTGCGTATGGAGAGAGAGGAGCAATCCTAGCAAATGACAAGCAGAGTTGGTGTTTGCAGTTCCACAATTGACAAAGGGTGTTTCTTAGGATAGGACAATGCTTGAGGTAATGGAGGGGTAATGTTGGCGAGTGACTGGTGGAGTTGGCGTCGTTACTTCTGTATGTGAGAAGAGCAAGAGAGGAAGATGAATTTTTTTTAAAAAAAACCCCTATTATTTCTATGATAATTTTGGTCATCATTGTCCAACTTTTGCTAACTACATGACCAAAAAAATAAATAAAAAAATTTGCTCTTTGGCAAAAATCAATCCACACGCAAATGTACTATGCCCACTAGTTAATTATCTCATGTAAAACCCCAAAAAAGTCAATAGGTGGGACAGTGTAACATCCGGAAGTTAATTAAGTGTAATTAAAATGATAAATGGTGGATTAGTATGCCCTAATGAGCATTTTAAACTTAATTTGAATGTTTTGTGAAAATTTAGTGACTTTGTATTATTTTACTCTTTTAATGATTTTTAATTATTCTAAATTGTTTTTAATTGTTAATTTAATTTTCAATGAAACAATATAATTTGAAAATAGTGTGTAGTTGCACACAGTCTTGTGCAACTAAATTTCTCCCTCTTTTTCTATTTATTTCACTCTTCCTCTCTCTCCTCTCATTTCTCACCCGTGCTCTCTCTCTCTCCTCTCTCTCTATCTCTCTTGGTTTCTCTCTTTCTCTCCCATTCTCTCTCTAAACTTTGAATCAAAATTTGATTTCAAGCTTCGGGATTGTGGATTGAAGGCTCGGGAACGCGATTGAGCAACCACAAAGTCGATTCAAGGTTAGTTTTCAAAATTTCAAAACTTTTTACATTTTTCAAATTTTCTTCCATTTTGAAATCTAAGAGTTTCTAAGCCTAGAAAAGCTTCAATCTAAGTTAGTGTTAGACATGTATGCCCTAATGGAGTAAAAATGTAATGAGTTTTTGGAGACAATTTTATCAATAAAGAATTTATTAATCGTATACCAAATCTTGTCCTCTTTACGTTCATATTTGTTGAATGTATGATAAGCAAACAATAGTCTGAGACTGTTAGTCTAAACCTTTAAGAATTGGGCATATGATGGACAGATTATGCGGAAGACACGATTCTTAAGGTGACGGTCTAAATCATAAGATCCGCAATCGAGGGAATAAAGTTGGGCACTTTATTCATGTAAAGATTGTTATGTTGTCTATATCCCTATTGGGAGATGGTTTGTCTTGACCATCGGAGGTGGACTCCGTGAATAGAAACATTGGCACGTTGTCATAGGTGACGATGTGTTGGATCGGGACATAAAGTGAATTGATTTGGATTAATAATTCTGTCTTGGCAAATTGATTCACTTTAGACAATCATTTGTATTGCATCTTAATCCTGAGATGAATAGTGGGCCCGTTGTCTTGACTTGTGTCTTTTGATGTGCCAAAGGGTGACACCCACATCTCAATAGTGGTATGCATGCCGGTACGTTGGAGGCATGACTCTTGATGACGTAGA
>CAMOHE010042820.1:0-43323 GCA_946598075.1 Artocarpus hirsutus | reverse complement strand
TTTTTTTTTTTGTCAAAGAAGAAAAGAAAATGGAAAAGCAGAAGAAACAGAGAAAGAGAAGAGGGGTAGAGGACTGTAAAGAAGTTTTTGTAGTGGGCCCTACAAGCTTTAAAAAGATAACGGTTTACCGTTGTCTAAACAAGCTTTAAATAGATAACAAAAAAAAGTGTTTGGCTTGATGAGAATAATTGGTGATAATTATTTTTACTATAGCATATAAAAATTTTACATTATAATAATTTTTTTACTATAATATATAAAAATTTTATATTATTTATAACTCAATTTATAATAAAAATCATCTTTAGCCAAACTAGGAGAAAGTCGAAATCAGCGGCCAACTCATTTGTGTGGAATAGATAAATAGATAACAGTTCTTATTTTTAACAAAAGCAGTCGGGATGCGTCATATAATCAATTCTTTTTTTTGTTTTTTCTTTTTGTCTTTTTCGTTGAATGCTATATATCATAGTTTCTCCTAACAAAAGATGTATGGCATAGTATTGTACTGATCAAATTAAACGGATGTTTGATATAGGCACAGAAAACAATTCAAACGAAGGTGAGGATCCTATTCTTCTAGAGGAAGACGTAGACCTACCTTTATTTGGGTTAGATACCATTGCCAATGCTACTGACAACTTCTCCTTCACAAATAAAATCGGAGAGGGCGGCTTTGGTCCTGTTTATAAAGTACTTTCTTTTTCAAATGAGCAATTTTTAACTCTTCATACACTTTTTTTCCCCCTAAGCTGAAAAAAATAAATAAATCCATTATATAGGGTATGCTACCTACTGGACGAGAAATAGCAGTGAAGAAGCTTTCAAAGGATTCTGGACAAGGCCTAACAGAGTTCAAGAATGAGGTTATTTTAATTGCAAAACTTCAACACCGGAATCTTGTGAGGCTGTTGGGATGTTGTATTCAAGGAGAAGAGAGGATGTTGATCTACGAGTATATGGCCAACAGAAGCTTGAACTTATACTTATTCAGTTAGTGACCTCGGCCTCGATATATTTTGTTTTGTTTTGTTTTTTTTTCCTTCATATTTGATATTGAACCTTTAATTGGTTCAGCATAATATTTGACGTTTAACTTCGAACGATGTGTGAATTGGCACAGATCAAAGAAGGGGTATTGCACTTGATTGGCAGAAGCGGTTTAATATTATAGTGGGGATTGCTCGAGGGCTTCTTTATCTTCATCGAGATTCGACGTTAAGAATCATTCATAGAGATCTTAAAACTAGTAATATCCTCTTAGATAGTGAGATGAATCCCAAGATATCAGACTTTGGCATGGCAAGAATATTTGGAGGTGACGAGAATGAAACAAATACTAAAAGAATAGTTGGAACATAGTAAGTTTAACAGTCTTTACTTGCTTTCTTGTGCTACTTATGCATATTAGAATATTATTTATCTTGAGCTTAAGATTACTATTTTAATTCTCTCAAATTTATTTATGTTTATTTCTTTATTATTAGAATAGAATTAGGATATTATTTTCTATAAATAGCTTAATGATAGTTATTATCTATTCAGTTTTGATGATTAACATATATTGAGTTTTTTTTTCTTCATGAGTTATTGTTCTCCTTTTAATTTTATCTCTTTAATTCTCTTCATAAATATGAGTCATTTCTTTTATCTAAATCCATTCTATGACTAAATTCTATTCATATCTTTAAATTCTGTCAGGGTCCTCTATCAATTGATTAGCTTAAATAGTTCAACATATCTCTAAATTCTATGTCTATATTCTACATTTAGTTGTTGAACTATTCCTCACATAAGAATAGCTTCCATTTCTCACTCATTAATCTTATATAGTTGATAAACCATTTTTTGATTGATATCTTTCTATTTTTGTTTTAATACAGTGGTTATATGTCACCAGAATATGCAATAGATGGACATTTTTCTATGAAATCTGACGTCTTTAGCTTTGGTGTCATGGTTTTGGAGATTGTGAGTGGGAATAAGAATAGAGGATTTGAACATCCGGATCACGAGCTCAACCTTTTAGGACATGTGAGTTGTGACTAATTAGCCAATTGATTTTCTTTTATATCTTGTTTACCATGTCTTCCAATTCCCATCTTAAATCTGAAATTCGGTTCGGAACATTTCAGGCGTGGAAATTGTGGAATGATGGTAGACCAATGGAATTGATAGATACTTTGATGGAGAATGTTCCTGTTTCTGAAGTATTAAGATGTATACAAGTTGGTCTATTGTGTGTTCAAAAACGCCCTGAAGAGAGGCCTTTAATGTCATCCGTTCTCTTCATGTTGGATAGTGAAAATGCTTTACTGCCTCAACCTAAACAGCCTGGATTTTACACTGAAAGAGCTTTTACAGAGAATGTTGATTCTTCATCATCATTACATAAGCCAAATGTATCTACGGACATAACTGTTACAATATTGCAGGGCAGATAAAATAAGAAAAGTGGAAAAAAATGAAGAAGAAAGATAGTGCTCAAATTGATGCAACGAGATAGATTTCATTCATCTATACACCAATTATCAGAGATTTGTTTTGGGGTTAAAAATTTTCCAATAGCTTTCTGATGAGCTCGTAGATGTTCTGATGTAGAATGTTCATGCATCATAAGTGTTGCAGCATAGGGTTCGTTTAGTACATGGATTCAAAATGGTGTAGTTTTAAACTTTATGGTTTGAACAGGTACTTTTGTACCATGCAGTTTAAATGGTGGTTTTGAAGTGATGTTTGAAATATATAGGTTTAAAACAAGAATAAAACATTACATCAAGCTTAAAATGAAAATCGATGTTTGGAATACTATAGTTTATAAAGAAAATGAAAATATGAATAGTTTTTATTATAAAAAATTGTTCATACCATGTGAAATTAAGGGGGTATAAAGTTTAAATTTTGGATGGTTTAACCGGTTTAAAATCGTCTCTTAATATTTGAATTATCTCAGTTATTGCTCTACCATATATTAGTTTAAATTGTCTTCGTTGTTTGAACTGGCTTAAATTCATGTACCAAATGGCACAGTAGTCATATCATATTATTATGTGTACAAAAGTTCCCAGAAGAGAGGCCTTTAATGTTATCTGTTTTTCTCCATATTAGATGGTGAAAATGTTTCCCTTCTTCAATCTAAACTACTTAGACTTTACATGAAAGAGCTTTTTCATAGAGTTGGCTGATTCTTCACATCATTATCAAATAAGCCAAATCAAGTTTCTATTCAGATATCTGTTACAACATTATAGTGGAGATTAGAAAAATACAAAGGAAAAAGAAAAAGAAGAAAAAAAAAAAAGGTGATCCAATTTGTTGCATCAAGAAATATTTCGATCTTCCACACTAATTCTTGGAGCTTTTGAATAAATTAGGAATCTCTATAACTGTTTTATTTCCTATGTATCCTCCAATTTAATACTCATTTAGACGAAACAGAGTCGTCACCAAGGCATTGTTTGCGGGCAAGTTTGACTTCTACACTGAATATAGATTGGTTAATTTTTTTTTCTTCTTTTTTAATGAGAGTACTAATTTTTCTATCCTATTCCAAACAAAAAGCTTGTCAAGTCCTAAGCACCCAAGTTTGAAAAGTTCCTAATAAAAATTTTTCACGTGTGTTATCGATCACGTCAACAAATGTAGGAGACATGTGATTTTCTTGATGAATTTGTTTGGACTTTTTCAATGGATAACGCTATGCGTAGCAGGCAAGACTTTGGTTCCTCCTCGGAGATTTTTCTGCTTTTCGGGTTTTCCATTGAGCTAGTGCTCATTTGCATTGCTTGGAACTTTATATGTCTTTCTTCTTAGCTGTGCTTGAAATAAAGGAACTCTGTTACTCTCCTTTTCTGGGGTTCCTATAGTCTGTAACAGGTCTGTTCATACTCTTGTTATCACGTTGACACAATAGAAATGACAAAGCAAAATATTTCATTTCAAAGTCCATTCAAAAACAAAAACAATAACTAAAATATTGATATCTATAATTTTCATATTAAAGGATTCACATGATCGGAGCTTGTTATTACCAAATAGGTATTCACTTTAGGGCCGATAATTTTGGATACAACATAACGACATGATACAAAAACGAGATGACATAAACGAGTTTGGACCACACATTTATTAATAGGGCCATGAATGGGTAGACACGATAACACGAAAATAAACAGGCTGGATTCGTGTCAACAAGTTTAATACACTTTAATACGTTTAGTTAAACGGGCTGACACGACACAGCATGAACTCGCTCGTTTATGACACATATAAACTAAAAATAAAAATATTATATTTTAAATATGAAAATATATAACACCAAATCCCAGCATTAACCCTAGGGCTAATCATGTTTGAGTTTATATATTTTAGATCTTTGTTAATTTTTTCTTGTCTTTTTTTAAGGCTCAGTTAATTGGACCATAAACATGTCATATATAAATTTTTATCGCATTAACCCGTCACGGTCCGTTTAATAATAGTGTTAGTCGTGTCGTATCGTGTCATGTTAAACATGCCACATACGGTTTATGTTTGTGTTTGAGTATTTGTACGTTTATTAATTGTGTCATGTTTGTGTTCAAGCTAATCATGTCGTACTGTAATCGTGTTAGCCTAAACACAATACGCCAACATGAATTAACTGCTCTAATACTCTAGTCCAAATAGTCTATTCCCACTTCACTTCCTATGAAAAGCTCTAACTGCGGCACATTGGCACCATAAGGAGTGTATAATTTAAAAATAATAATAATAATAATAATAATAAAAAAGACATGCGCGATAGACGTGTCAAATAAAACTTCGTGGGAGGGGAGTAGTTTTCAACTTAAAAACACAATTAAAAAACTTGGAGAAGCAGAACGTAGAAAGGGCCCTGCCGCGCAATCTCTCGTTGTACTCTAATTTGCTTCCATATTACAACTATACACAATCAATGAAGCTGGTGGTTTTCACATTCTTCTCATCCCTTTTCTGCTTACACAATTCTCTTGCAGCTGATGACGCCATAAAACCAAACCAAACTCTCCTAGACACCGGCCAAACGCTCATCTCCACCGGAGAAAAAATCAAATTAGGCTTTTTCAGCCCACCGAATTCCAAAAACCGCTACGTGGGAATATGGTTTAATAATATTGAAGAACTCACAGTCACAGCTATTTGGGTCGCTAACAGAGACAACCCTCTCAATGACTCTTCAGGTGTCTTGAAAATTACAGAAACCGGAAACATAGTAATCCTCAGCAACCAAACCGGGAATCCCATATGGTCCTCAAATTCAACTGCAAAAGACCCAACTTTGCAGCTCTTAAACACCGGAAATCTCGTTGTCAAGGATGGCAATAGCGGAAACTACACATGGCAGAGTTTCGACGACCCATGCGATTCACTTATAGCAGGCATGAAGCTCGGATGGGACTTCACAACGGGTCAAAGTTGGAAGCTAACCTCCTGGAACAGCCAGCAAGATCCATCCAAAGGAATCTACACCTACGAATTTGACTCACATGGGATTCCACAGGCACTTCTGCGCAGACGCCAAGAGATCTTGTACAGAAATGGTCCTTGGGATGGTGTCCGATCAGGCGACGATATTCCCGTCCAACAGTTTGTCGTCTTTAAACCCACTTATGTTGTGAACGAAACCCATCTCTACTATACGTTCGAAAACATCGATAATTCCACGATTACGATGTTCCGTTTGAATACATTGGGATCAGCAGACCAGATCAGGTGGGATTACGCGAGCAGCAGTTGGGTTACCATCTATGCAACGCGGACTGGTGATTGCGACACTTTTGCTCGCTGTGGTCCTAATGGTATCTGTGACAACAGTGAGGAGCTTGTTTGCCGTTGTCCGACTGCGTTTGAACCAAAAGAACCGGAAGCCTGGGCTGCAAAGAATTGGACTGCCGGGTGTGTGCTCAAGACTCGCTTGAACTGTACCTCTAGCGAGGGGTTCAAGAAGTTCTCTGGGATGAAGTTGCCGTACGGTTCGGATTTTACGGTGAATGGGTCGGTGGTGAGGAGGGAGGAGTGTGAGATGATATGTAGGAGGAACTGTTCGTGTGTGGCTTATGCTGTGGCTAGTGTTGGAGGCTGTGTGGTGTGGTCTGGGGACATGCTTGATATGAGACGTTTCAGCCAAGGCGGGCAAGATCTATACATTAGAATGGCTGCTTCTGAATTGGGTAAGACCCTAATCTGCTCTGCTAGAACAGAACCATTTAGGGGGGAAAAAATTTCACATGATTTATTCAAGTTTTGTTTTGCTTTCGGATGTAAGTACCAACCAAGTAGTTGCATCGCCACTTTATTATTATTATTATTATTTTATCCAATTCCATTATACCAACTTCTGCATTGTGTTATCTTAAGAGTATATGTTTAATTTTATTTTTCTTCTAATATGTATTATCAATTTACTCTGCTTTGTCATAGAATCCGATGAGAATGGAAACAAGACGGCGGTGATCATCTCAGTGTCAGTTATCTCAGGGCTCATTCTGTTGTTTTTGGGTGGATACATTGTCTGGAAGAGGAGGACCTCCCGCTCCCACATGAGCCAAGGTACAAACCTTTTTTTTTTTTTTTTTTCAAAATCCAAGATTTTTTTTAATTTTTATTTTACCTTTTTGGGAGCCCCGAACGAAATCTTCATGGTCAATGGTGATAAGAGCCTACTACTTTGACCACTTTGGTTCTTTGATTAATAATCAAAAAGTAAGCATGTTACGTGTCAATCACGTAATTTGGTTATATGACAAGCTTTAAAGACGACTAGTTCATATTTGGTATTCCCTACTTATTTGAATTGACTATTATAATATCAGTCTTAGCCTGGAAGCTTAGGAGAAATGCGTTTTCTTCAATGGTGTGATATTTTTTTTATTCAATTTTAAAGTAAATATTACAACTGAAACTGTAGTACAAATATTAAGAATAACAAATTATCGGTTGTAATAAACAAAACTGCCAAGTAATTAGTAGGATTGGCCAAGTGTAGGGAAGAATTTTCTGCGCATTTATTTTGCGTCCCTAGGCTTAAATATACTGTTTATCATTTTTCTTCCGGATATATATATATATATATATATATATATATAACAAAAAGGTATGATTTTTCTTTTACTATTCTATCAAGCTCTTTATTATTGTGAAAGGAACTTATTAAGTTGAAATTAGAAAAGAATTTTGGAAAAAAAAAACGTTGAAATCAGTGTGGAAAAATTGTTTTCCTTGCTATTTCGTTGCAGCAATCTCTCCCTTTCGTGGCCTGGCTACTCTGACGACTTCATTGTCACAACGTGACATTTAATTACAACTAGTTAGAAGCTAGACACGTGCATATTTAGTTGGTAAAGAAAGAAAAAAAAATGGATATAAGGTTATGAGGTTAAAATAGAAACAAAAAAAAGGGAGGAGAAAAGATGGAAAGGAGGATAAAAAAAGGTCATTTTTTGATAGGAATCGAAGAAGATATCCACCTGGGGTATTTATTTTTCAACCGTTAAATCAAATAAAAACAAGGATTTTGATCAGATCTAGAGGTTTCAAATTTGCACAACCCTTGGAAGCTCTTGCTGGAGAAGTCTCCAAAAAAAAAAATAGTGGATGAGAGATACCCACAACAATATGGGAAGAGCTATTCTCGTTTTTATATTATAGATCATATAGACAGGTAGATAACAGTTTTTATTTTTAACAAGAGCAATCAAGAGGGATTATGTTATTAAGTTTCTTTTATTTTTGTCTTTTCCGTTGAATATATATATATATATGTGTGTGTGTGTGTGTCTCATAGTTGCTCCTAACAAAAGATGCATCGCATGGTATTGTTTTTTTTAAACGTACAGTGGCAGAGCTCAGGAAACCTACGGGATTCTTTGTTGTTTGAATGTGTTTATATGTTTCAGATTATTTTTATTGTTTCTGCAGAGAACACCATTCTTCAAGAGGAAGACGTGGACCTACCTTCATTTGACTTAGATGCCATTGCCAGTGCTACTGACAACTTCTCCCCCGCAAATAAAATTGGAGAGGGCGGTTTTGGTCCTGTTTATAAGGTACTTTCATTGTCAAATAAACAACCTTTAACTCTCAATATAGAACACTTTTTCATATACGTATTAATTTAAAATTAAAAAAAAAAAAATCAATGCATTGTATAGGGTATGCTCCCATCTGGATTAGAAATAGCAGTGAAGAGGCTTTCCAAAGATTCTGGACAAGGCCTTACAGAGTTCAAGAATGAGGTTATTTTAATCGCAAAACTTCAACACCGGAATCTGGTGAGGTTGCTAGGATGTTGTATTCAAGGAGAAGAAAGGATGCTTATCTACGAATATATGGCCAATAGAAGCTTGAACTTATACATATTCAGTTAGTGACCTCAATCTCGATATATGTTTTTTTTCATATTTGATATTGAGCCTTTAATTAGTCCGGAATAATATTTGACGTTTAACTATGCATGACATGTGAATTGGCACAGATCAAAGAAGGGATATCGCACTTGATTGGCGGAAACGGTTTGATATTATAGTAGGGATTGCTCGAGGACTTCTTTATCTTCACCGAGATTCAAGGTTAAGAATCATTCATAGAGATCTTAAAGTTAGTAATATCCTCTTAGATAGTGAGATGAATCCCAAGATATCAGACTTTGGCATGGCACGAATATTTGGAGGTGACCAGAATGAAACAAAAACTAAAAGAGTAGTTGGAACATAGTAAGTTTAACACAATCTCCAAATGCTTTCTTATGCTACTTATGCAGATTAGAATATTATTTATCTTAGGATTAGGATTACATATTTTAATTATTCAAATAATTAATTTATGTTTATTTCAATCTTAGTTATTAGAATAGAATAAGGATTATTTCCTATATATTGCTTATTGATAGTTATTCTATTCAGTTTTGATTCAGTTTTGATGATTAATGTATATTGAGCTTCTATGATTTTCTTCATGAGTTATTGCTCCCCTTCTAATTCTATCTCTTTAGGTCTATTCATCCTTATGAGTCTGTTCTTATCTATAAATTCTATGTCTATCCTAAAATGTATCAGCGTCCTCTATCAATTGATTAGCTTGAATAGTTCTTCTTATCTCTAAATCCTATGTCTATTCTAAATTCTATAAGGGTCCTCTATCAATTGATCAACTTAAATAGTCGTTGAACTATTCCTCAATTAAGAATAGCTTCCATTTCTCACACCTTAATGTTCTATCATTGTTAAACTATTTTGTGATTGGTCTATTTATTTATTTACTTATTTATGTTATTTCTTTATTTTTTTTTGCAATACAGTGGTTATATGTCTCCAGAATATGCAATCGATGGGCACTTTTCAGTGAAATCTGACGTCTTTAGTTTTGGCGTCATGGTTTTGGAGATTGTCAGTGGAAAGAAGAACAGAGGATTTGAACATCCTGATCATGAGCTCAATCTTTTAGGACATGTGAGTTGCGACTAATTTGTTAAGAATTATCTCTTATGCCTTGTTTAGCATGTCTTTCTTAATCCCATGCAAAATCTGAAATTGAGTTTGGAATGTTTTAGGCATGGAAATTATGGAATGACGGTAGACCAATGGAACTGACAGATATTTTGATGGAGAATGTTCCAGTATCAGAAGTGTTGAGATGCATACAAGTTGGTTTATTATGCGTACAAAAACGCCCTGAAGAGAGGCCCTTAATGTCATCCGTACTCTTTATGTTGGATAGTGAAAATGCCTCATTGCCTCAACCTAAGCAACCTGGATTTTACACTGAAAGATCTTTTCCAGAGACTGATTCCTCATCATCATTGAAGAAGCCAAATGTTTCTACGGAAATAACTGTTACAATATTGCAAGGTAGATAAAAAATAAATAAATAAAATAGACATAGAGAGTGCACAATTTGATGTGACAATATAATCTTTATTAATCTATACTCCTAATATTCTTTAGGGGTGTTTGGTAGTGGTGAGAACCACTCAGTTCCCACCACAAACTCAGTTATGAACAGTAAAAAGTTCTCACATGCTACAGTAACAATAAAAATAAATTGCTACAGTGTAAAACTCTCACATGCTACAGTAAAAGTGGTTCCCACCACTCTTCCAAACACCCACTTAGAAATTTGTTTTGTATTTATGACGTTTCCAATTTATTTATTTCCCATGTACCGTCCAATATAGTAATAGACATTCAGATGAAAACAACATGGTAATACACATGATAAATTACCGTTAAATCACAATGTTTCTATTGCGATGGAAGCATCTTAGAAGAACTTTTCTTCTTTTTTCTTTTGTGGGGTGGGGCTGTGGAATAGTTGACTTTACTTATCGTCAAATGATATTGTGGTGGGCCGCTGTGTTTTACAGTAAACACATTGATTAGTTTTGCTGTTCTTATCTACACGCAAGTGTCAATTATTTAATCCTGAAAAAAATTGTTTTCCAAAAGCTAAGAACGTCAACGTGGCTTTGTTGTTTATAACAAATGTCAAGGAAACTTCAAAAAGGCCAAAGAATAGATAATACAAAATAATAATCGATTAATTGACATTTTTTTAATGGAATATAATGGACATGTTTGAGTTTAGAGTATCCTCGTGCTATTAAGTACTTTGATTTGAGCTCTATTTACCAGAAGATGTGGAACATAACAATCCGGTTGAAGCATAATGATAATATGTCTGTAATCCATCTTGTATGTCCTCAGGATAACGTGGTCCACCTGTGCCTCCAGTGTTGTCCCAATTATTTAAAATTTAGCATCCATTGACTTGAGGACGAGTACATTGGGTCTGAAGTGGCCTTAATAGTTTTTTTTTTTTTTTTATTGACTTTACTAGGAGGTTATTCCTATTTAGTTGCTGTGTAAGAACATTGGAACATATATATTTTTAGATCGGTATCTACTTTGAGATTAAAATTTTATGGATTTACTTATGGACTCCACCAAAGAGACCTTGTATCAATTGATATATCTTCCATTTTTATAAATCTATGATCCTTCTAATATGTTTTTTTTTTTTTAAATCTCCTAACGTTAGTTAACGCAGGACTATGGTTGCATATAACACTTGCAAGCAAGATAATAATAAAATAAACAAATAAATGATTACAAGATGAAAGATAGGTTGAAAAGCCAAACCAATTAATTGATCCCTTGATTTTCTCATTGTCCTTCGTTTCCCTTTTATGCAACAATATAACCAAATGGCGGTATTTTTTGCTTCTATTTGCTTCTTCAATAACTTTGTAGCTGCTGGTATCATAAAAATTTAAAATAAATCCAAATATTCCCAGGCACCGGCCGTGTGTACTCAGTCTCTATTGACCAACGGACGGAGACAGAAAAATATGTGAGGGAAGTGGGAACGTATGCTATCAAATTTTACATATAAATCAATTATGAGGTAGTATAAAATTTTAGAATTTTAGAAGGACAAATCATAGATTTTATTAGTTTTCATACATAAAATTGAAAAGAAAAAAATTTTACGGGGTGACCGTCTACCTTGGCCCATATATGGACATTTCAGCCCTAATGAATTAAAAGAAATGCTAACGGTGCTAGAATGTTCCAGATTTCATACTAGTTTCTTTCGTTCCAGATTGCAAGAATGTCGGGATTCAGGGGTCCTCACAATAATCCGGCTAGGCCGGAAACATACTCATTCTTACGAACCAAACAGGGAAAAGGAAAAAAAAATAAAAAATCACGTTGACATGACAACAATGACAATGCAAAATTCATATAAAAATAATAATGTTAATATTGATATTGATGATAATTTAAATTAAAGCAATCACATGAATCATGTCCGGAGCAGGTCATCGCCTAATATTTCTTTTGTCCACCAATCACAATATAATTTTCAGTGTAGAATTTCTCCAAGCTATCTCGTTCGAATAAACCTTCTGTGGTGAGAAATCTACAAGTGCACAGAACTGTAGACAAGTAATAAAGTGAGAGTAGATATCGTTTTCTCGAGAACTAATTATCACTAAGTATCGAATTTCTCTAATTCTAATTCTATTTGAACAACTGAAATATGGAAACAATGAAATAATAAAATGGCAAAAAGAAGACAACCTAAATTAATGAAAATGAGAAAATGCATGCTTAACAGATAAAATTTCAACATATTAAGGCATCTAGAGTTTAGGACTCACTGGATTAATCCTATTTAATTTACCTAATTTAATCAATTGATATTTACTCCTATGCCGATAACAAATTTCTCTTAGGTGGTCATTAATCTTTCTCAAGCATTAATAATTTATCTCATTTAGCAAATTTTCAACATCTTTATGGAAACTCTAAACTTACCAAGATTCATTAAGAACAATAAATTCACCAGTTACACAAGTCTCATAAATATCTCTATCCTATGATGATCTCATGGCATTTAATCATGGTCTAATTTAATTATTGCTTTTCAGCCTCAAATTAAATCATAAATTATGCAAAAGGTGCACAAACTTTTACGAACATTAAGATTAGATTAAATACTCAACATAGATAATTAATAAATATCGAATTGAATTAAATTAAATAAAAGTGAATATTTATAATCGGGCTACATCGTAGCCCTAGAAAGGAGAAAATTAGTTCATAACAAAACTAAAAACCATCCTAAACAATGTCTTAAATGTAACGCCCCCTTTTACGGACGTCACAAATGTCGTTACTTTCGTTTCGTAATGTTTTTATTTATAAGATAAACTATTTAATTAAAAAGATAAATTGAGAACATAACCCAGGATCCATGCATTTATTATTATTATTATTATTATTATTATTTAAATAACTTAATCATTATATAATAACTTAATCCATTTTTTTATAATAATAAAATTACTTGATTATAAACATTCTTTAAATATTAATAAAATTTGCATACATACTTCGGTAGGTCGGACTCGATCGACAGTCCGAACGATTAAAATAAAATTTGTTTAAATACAGTTTTAATGCAGAAGAAAATTTATAAAATAATAAAAGTCCATCAAATAAACATTCTCAAAATTATAAAACTTAATTTAAATCCTTAAAATTCAAAATTAATAAACATATTCAAAATTATAAATCATAGTTTATTTCATAAAAATCTCTTTCTTTCTTGGCGTCTTCCGTTTGCAGTTTATCTTGCTTAACTCACACGCCCATCTTGGTCCTCCTTCTAATCCATGGTTCCCGTACCCTTATCTGCAACATGATGTAAACTTAAATAAGCAAACACTTAGTAAGTACATTTGTAAATCTCACAACTTAAAACATTTCATGAACATCATCAACATCATCATAATAGTGTACTAGGCACAGTTTCATAAGGAACATATCTTGCATTATATCAACCATATTAAAACTTATTCGTTTTATCTTAAGGACTCAAGTGTTGCATCATAACATCATCATAGGCACGCCGTTATGAAAGGAGAGGGGTAGCTAATCCCAAACCAAACATGACATCATAACTTATCAAAAACATATCATAACATTGGATGTGCAACACTTATTTAGGTGATACATATACATACTTATACTTTCATGCTTTAAAAAAAACGTTATCATCAAAACATGCATAAACCTTCTTACCTTAAAACTTTCATAATAATATTTCATGTATAATCATCATGAGAAATCATCATAAAACCATCATGAACATAGATTTCAAACTTAAACTAATCATGTTGCAGTGAGAATGTACTTACCTCAATAAGCTTACTTAACCTTATTTTTGTAGGTGACGACGCCGCGGTCTCGATGTGCTCACTTCACATTGTGTTCATGTCATACATCTTACATACCAAAATCTGTCAGCAACAATAACACAGTGAACAATCCTTATCTCAGGTCCATTTATCACATTTTCATACCATAAAAAAATCTACAAAAATTAAGAGATATAATAGACACATAGAACTATAACATATCCAAAAATCACCTTTAAATAAATTTTATACAGCTCAAACAGTGCATTAGATGGCAGAGACAAAAATAGCCATAAACAATTTGAACAGTGAATTATATGCAATAATTATTCCCAAACAATTAAAATAAATTTATTTAGGCCTCAAAATTCATATGACATCATATAGTGCCTCCAAAATTTCTCATCACCATATAAAATCAGATAATCATACAAAAATATTACACAATAAAAGTTCAACAAATTTACTGTTCAAATAGTCTAAATACCTAGCATCCATAAAAATTCCATAACACATAAAATATTAATCAAATCGTCACCAAATTTTTTAGTCTAATACTTAACATATATAAACATATTCACCAAATTTCGTGCAAAATAACCTTAATTTGCATTATGAACAAAAACGACATTTTTATGCAACATAAACAATTAGCAACACATTCCTATAAGGTGCAGAGCATGAACAATTAATATCTCAGCCTACATAATATGAAATGGCACCAAATTTGGAGCAACATCACATAACATATTCATGAAAATCATATTAAAATTTCAGAGTAAACGGTAATTTGTAGGCAAAGATATAAGGGTCGAAACATAGAGACAGTTCAACATTACTGTTTAGCATAAATCAACAGTGAGTGACAGAAAGAAGAAAATTCATAAATTTTCATAGAAAAATCCAATTGAGGTGAAATTTTTAGGGTTAACACATAACACATACACGAACAACATATTAAAAATTCAGAGCAAAATGAAATTCCTAGGCAAAGATATAGCATCCGAATTAATGAGAAGAAATACCAAAAAGAATGAGCCCTTACCTTAGAACGATTTCTTCTCAAAACTCCTTGAATTAACGCCAAAGAAATTACAATATTTCTAACAAATAATAGCAGGGGAAATTTGAGAGGGATAAGAAGAAAGATGAACAAGATGAAGAGAGAAAGAATGAGAGAGAAAGGGAGAACGTAAGAGAGAATACGTGAAAGGGAGAGAGAGAGAAAAAGAGCGTTATAAAAAAAAATAAATTTGTTTACGTTAAAAAGAAACTCCCACTCTTTACATTAATTAGAATTTTTTGATTAAATTCAAGGCACAATTCGTGGGGAAGTGGAGAGGATTGAGGGAGAGTTTTTATATGAAAACAAAAATAATGGAGGAGATCAACTATTTCTTATTAAATCAGAATTCTTTTTACGTGAAATGGAGTGATTTGTGGGGGAATTAAGTCCTGAATTTGATAGCAAATTTTCCTCAAATGGGCGTGCATAATCTTGGAAAAATTGAGGAGAGTTTGGGAAGAGTCAACCAATCTTTCAAACTTACCATATTTCGAGTCTTAAAAAAAAAGTCAAAAATTCCATTACCATAATTAAAAAAAATCAATCCAATAATCATTATCTAATCACATATTTATCTCAATCACAAAATTTGGAGAGATTTTTGTTGACTGCTCGTCAGCTTTTATCGGCCTGTCGATCTCTCACTTCGGCCTGCCGATCTTGTGAAGTCTGGCTTACCGATGATATACCATCGGCTTGCCATTATGAGAGGATCATTTCGGCCTGCCGAACTAAATGGTCCGGCCTACCGATCTGCCTTAACATACCAAAAATCATCCAAAACATTAAATTATCATAAAATTATGATTAAACATATAACATTAATTACATGAACACTTGAGCACATCAATTCCACGTGAGCATTACCTGTCATAGCACTTAAAATAAAATGGTTAGCACCATTATATTATATATCATACACATAACATAAATATAACACTTAACATCGTTATTAATATGACATAATCCGTTACATGAAAATTTGGTGGGTGTTACATTAAATATGAGGAGTAAAAGAAAAGAACTCTGTTTTGATGTAAAGATGGATTCCATCTTCGGGTTGCACTGTTCTTCTTTTCTAAAATAGTGAATTTTCACCTTTTTTTCTACAGTATTTCTTTGTTAAAATTTCATCTTTCAACCCTTCATAATGATCTATTTATAGGCTAGGATTTGAAAGAGCAATTTTGAAACGAAATTAAACTGAAAATTGAACTGAGATCGCAATGGCGCCTAGGCTCGATTTTCTGGAGCCTAGGGTTCGAAGCAGCACCTAAGCACTAAGATTGTAGTGCCTAGGGGCTATAGTGTTACTTGGCCTCCTCTCACCAAATGGCACCATGACTATAGTGCCTAGGTGCCAGGATTGTAGCACCAAGGCTATAGTGTTGCTCAGCCTCCTCTCACAAAATGGTGTTTAGGCACCTAAGTTATGGCGCCTAGGCACTTTGCTCTCAGGTTTTTGTATGAAACTTCATTTGTAAGAGCGCCTAGGCGCCCATAAGCTAGCGTCTAGGCTCCCCTTCATCTCTGAGTCCAATTTTGCTTATGTTTTGGTCTGTTTTGCCCCGTGTTTTACCATTTTTCATCTTTTTCCCTCAAAACCTACAAAAGAGCATAAAAAACTATCAAATTCTTATAAATTGCTCAAAACTAACAAAAATTTTAAGTGAGAATCATCTAATTAATTAGCCTGAAACTAACTTATCAAATACCCCTAAACTTAAGATTTTGCTAGTCCTCGAGCAAAAACACAAAAGTAGAACAAAGAACAAGATAAAAAAAAAAGGAACTAACAATAACATACGCCATAGTTCGAGCATTAATTTAATTTTTCATCATACTTGGCTTTAAAGATTACATAAAGTCTATGACTCAAAGGAAACTCTAACCATTGTGATCATGTAAAAAAAAATCAATTTAAATTCTAATTTTACCATACTCATAATTCCTTGAGTGCGTGTGTGATGCCTCTAGTACTTATGCAACTACACTTAGATTAGTTTATGTCACCAAGCTTGCTATGAAATATCTCTAGATTAGTAAAATTTATGAACTCCATAGGCCTATTTTTCAAACCCACTCTCTACTAATGTAGACTATGGCAACATCAAAGATCATTAGGACTTCATTCAACTTAAAATGTGTGGCTAAGGTAAAAAGGTGAAATAAAGGAACTCTGTGTATCAACCGATAATTTTTAATGCATTAAAAATGCATTAAATTAAGGATTATATTTAGACAAAAAATACAATTTAAGAAAAAATACTGTATAATAATACAAGAAATTATACGGTATTAGAATAATGTAGTGTAAGGAAATACACTGATAAAGTTATACAGTATAAAAATTACACTGTAAAAGTAATATAGTGTAAGAATTAGACTATTTAAGGTCACACAGTATAGAATTAAACTGTGTAGACCACAAAATTTTTATAAAAGTAAAGAGAGAAAAAAAAAGAAAAAAAAAGAAAAATTCAGGAAAAATATCAGCTCTCTCTACTTTCTCTCTCTACATTTTCTCTCTCTCCTCAAAAATCAGTCGAAGATTTCGACGTCCGTTTTCGACACCTCCCACACCATTGAAAAGCTCTCAACGAGCTGAGCTCAACGGTGTACCAAGCAGCCCAAAAGGCTGCCGGAGGAGGGCTCACACGTCTCCCAAAATGGCAGTGAAACCCATTTCTTCCCGAGGTGAATTCTCCACCGTCCGACCACTAATCGACGTGATTTTGGTGTCTATGGACTCAGCATGAGGAGAGGAGCATGATTGTACCAATTTTCCAGACCAATTCTAGCTGGAACGGCTTGACAGAGTTGCCCTGTCACCACCAGTGTGGCACAACGTCGGTGCCAAAAGGAGAAGAGAGTGACATGGAGTAAAACCCCTCACTCAATTGCACGGTTGCACCGCCCCTCGCTAGAGATTGAGGACGCCTGCTACTGCCGCCATTGGTGACCTTGGGTTCACTATTTCAAGCCATGTTGTGCCAAATTGAGGGCACAAACAGCTTCAAAGGAATGAGAAGAAGAGTTTTGGCACCTTAATTGCACGAAATGACTGTCGATCGATAAAGAACGACCTCTGCCGTGGGAGTCTCAGGGCCACCATGCCACGTGAAGTTAAGCAACCCCACCATGGGGGAAATGCTCATAGAGCCACGGGGAACAAAACCCCCTGCTCAATTTCACGGTAGCTTCGTCGGAATACCGTGATCGGAGCGGCCAATTTTAGCCATGGAACTCGTCCCCAATTTGAGCAGATGGACGCTGAATTGGAAGAAATTGACCCCACCAATCAACTCAGGAGGGTCGATTTAGGAGGGGTAGGATCAAGCTCAACCATCAACGGAGCCAATTGACGCCGGTCAACAGCGGTAACGGCCATTTTAGGATTTTGTGATCTGGACCTCCGATCGACGATCTGAGACTGGCTCCTGACTCGTTTCGATGCTTTGAATGCAATGGTGACCTCTGTTTGAGCTAATTCCACTCTAATGAAAATTGTTCGGTACCAACTGTATGCGGATCGAGGCGATTCAAATCACAGTATCGGAGTCCAGAATTGTAACGCCCCCTTTTACGGACGTCACAGATATCGTTACATTCATTCATTTAACCATTAATTGAAGTAAAACTATTATAAATTATAACATGTATTTGAAATCATAGTTTGAAAAAGCATACCCAGGCTCCGTACATACTTTTTTCTTTTTTTTTTACAATTCATGAGAAATTATAAATTACTTAATTATAATAAATCGCTTTTCCATAAACATTCTGTAAATAGTTTGCTAATATCATTGAAAATTAAATTAACCTTTGAAAACATTATTAAAATTCTTCAATCATAGTTCGGCATGCCGAACTCTACCGGCAGGCCGAAGGTCAACCATCGGCAGGCCGCCCGAGGTTTTGCAAAAAAAAAAATTTTGAGAGCAATAAGTTCGATAGTACGACCAGTAATGGTCGGCAGGCCGAACTTATAAAAAAAAAATTCATTTAAAAACCAGTTTAAAATCTCAAAGACGAAAGGCATATGATAAAACTATAAAGTTAAAATATCATAGTTTAAATTTTAAAAGTCCGTCAAATAAACATATTCAAAATTATAAAACATAATTCAAATCCTTAAAAATTCAAGAGATAAACATACTCAGAATCGTAAAACATGGTTTATTTAATTAAAATCTCTTTCTTGGCATTTTTTAATTTACAATTCATCTTGCTTAGCTCACACGCCGTCTTGGTCCTCCTCCTAATCCATGGTTCTTTTACCTTTATCTACAACATGATATAAACTTGAATAAGCTAATGCTTAGTAAGTACATTTGTAAATCTCACAACTTAAAATATTTCATGAACATCATCATCATAATAATGCTCTAGGCACATTTTCATAGGGAACATATCTTTCTTGATATTGTCCATATTAAAACATTATTCATTTTATCTTAAGGGCGCAAGTGTTGCACCATAACATCATCATAGGCGCGCCGTCATGAGAGGAAAAGGGTAGCTAATCTCAAACCAAACATGACATCATAACTTATCGTAACATAACATAACATATCATTAGGTGTGCAACACTTATTTAGGTGATACATATATACATACTTATACTTTCATGCTTTGAAAAACGTTATCATCAAAACATGCATAAACTTTCATACCTTAAAACTTCCATAATAATACTTCAATAAAATCATTATAAAACCATCATAGATATCATCATGAACATAATTTCAAACCTTTATAAAACATATCATGTTGCAGATGAAAATGTACTTACCTCAATTAGCTTACTTAACCTTATCTTGTAGGTGAGGACGCCGCGGTTTCGATATGCTCACTTCTTATTGTGTTCATGTCATACATTCATAAAATGGTAATTAACATTTATTTTTAATGAATAATCACCACAACTTATTATCCATTTCATAAAACATCATACATACATTCATCTCTTGAAACATGACAATTCATACTATTTTTTTCATTAACCATAAAACATTAAAACAACACACTTATATTTCTGATCTTCATAAATTTAAAAATTAATAACTTTACATTCTCATACAATTAGAGCACCAACTTTGGTAGGAATAAAGATAACACATAAAACTATCACCATGATTTTTCTTTAGTCATAAAAATTTCATTTAGTAAATTAAATAAATCACATAACTTACACTTCAAAAACTGCCAGCAATAGCAAAACAGTGAGTAGTCCACACTTGCATTCTTATAATAAATTATCTATATCCTAAAATAATTCCATAAAAATATTACATATAATAAACATATAAAATTACAACATACCCAAAGATTAGCTTCAAATAAATTCAACACAATTCAAATCATGCTTTAGAAGGCAGAGACCAAAAATAACATTCTATGTGTAAGCAGTGAGTTCTATGTATTTATCATTTTTCAATAATTAAAATAAAATTATTATGACCCTAAAATTCAAATTACAAGTCGTTGACATATAATTACAGAATCATAAAATATCCCATCACCAAATAAAAATCATATAATCATACAAAAAATGTTGCACAATAAAAGTTCAACCATTTACCGTTAAAACAATCAAAATACCTAGCATCCATAAAAACTCCATAACACATAAAATATTAATCAAATCATCACCAAACTTTTCAGTCCTTTACTTAGCATATTTGTGAAAATTTTATAAAAATTTCGTGGGAAATCTCAATCATTTACTCTATAAACAAAAACTATATTTTATGCAACATAAACAATCAGCAACATATTTCTATGAGATGTAGAGCATGAACAATTAATATCTCAGCCTACATAACACGAAATGGCACGAAATTTGGAGAAACATCACATAACATATTCATGAAAATCATATTAAAATTTCAGAGCAAACAAAAATTTGTAGGCAAAGATATAAGGGTCGGAACATAGAGACAATTCAGCAGTGAGTGACAGAGAGAAGAAAATTCATAACTTTTTATAAAAAAATTGAAATAACGTGAAACTTGGAGGAATATCACATAACACATGCATAAATAACATATTAAAAATTCAGAGCAAAATGACATTCCTAGACAGAGATATTACAGTCGGACTGAGGAGAGATACAATTTCAAAAAATACCAAAAAAAATGTGTGCTTACCTCAAAACGATTTCTCTTCAATCTTCTTTTGAATTCACCCAAAAATTCAATTTTTACTCAATAATAACAGGAAATTTCGAGAGAGAGAAGAAGAAAGATGTGAAGAGGAGAGAGAGAATGAGAGAAAATACATGAGAGAGAGAGAATTGTTTTACGTGAAAAAGAGAAAATAAGAATGGGGTAAAGAAAGGATAGTCTCCCCCCCTCAATATCAGAATTTTCTAACTAAGATGGGGGCATTCTTCACGTGGAAAATGGAGGAGATTAAGGGAAAAAGTCAGAACTTCTAGATATGGTTTAAGTTATCATATTTTGCCTTTGTAAAACAGGAAACCTTATCAAATGCATTCAATCAATTCAAAGTCAATTGCTTCTTTCCCAAAATTAAAGAAATCATCCCAAAAACATGTCAATTAATCAAAATAAATTATCCAATTACAAAATATCTCAATCACAAAATTTGGAGAGATTTTTGCTGACTGCTTGTCAGCTGTCATCGGCCTGCTGATGTCCCACTTCGGCTTGCCGATCTCTAAAGTCTAGTCTACCGATGATATACCATTGGCTTGCCGTTTCGAGGGAATCATTTCGGCCTATCGAACTAAATGGTCTGACCTGTCGATCTGCCCTAACATACCAAAATCATCCAAATCATTAAATTATCATAAAATTATGATTAAACATATAACATTAATAACATGAATACTTGAGCACATCAATTCCATGTAAGCGTCACCTGTCATAGCACTTAAAATAAAATGGTTAGCACCATTATATTATATATCATACTCATAACATAAATATAACACTTAACGTCGTTATTAACATGACATAATCCGTTCCATGAGAATTTGACGGGTGTTATAAGAATGACATCTTCAAGAATGTATGATCTCCAGAAAGCATTCCTAGCCATTTATGGTCGCTCGAGGAGCACTATAGAAGATGCTTCGCATACTGTAGATACAACGAGGTATAACTTGACCCGCGTAGCTCAAAGTCTAAGTAAGTAGCAATCTCGGCTACAGTATAAATCGTATTAAAATACATTGTTATAGTTGTTAAGTTTTCACGATTGAAAGTTAGACAAGAAAAGAATGAAAAAAAATGAGAATAAGGACAAAATGGTCATTTTATGAAAAATGGCCAAAATAAACCCGAAACGCCCCATGTCGGGAAATGTTTATTAGTGAAAATTTTTTCCGTATTATATAGGTAATGGAATGTTAAAGTTAAGCAATGAGATTATAGAGTTAAGAAATGGACGAAAAACTCGTTAAGGATAAAATCGTCATTATCAAGGAAACGACTAGAACGGAGTCAAACACTCCGATTTAGCATAACGTTCTTAGACGAAAAATGTTCCGTAATATGTTAAGTAATGTAATCATCATGTGTGACAATAGATTTAATAAGGAATGTTTAAGTAAAGGAAAAGTAACCCCGGTGGGTTACAAGGCTAAGGAAAGACAAGGGTAAGCAGATAGTGTACAAGTCTAGTTAAAACGAAAGAATGTTTAATGTTTACGTTTTATTATCAATCGAGTCGATTGATAAAAAGAAAGTTAATTGATAAGTCGGCTGTCGTTTGATTAGGACATAGAGGCCGACTAACGAAAGAAAAAGGAATAAGAAAGGAATGGAATAGAAAATGCTAGAGCATAGTTGAGTAAGTTTAGACCTCACCTACAGCATGAAATAAATAGTTTTCAAATGCTTATATATATATGTTTGCAAATCTGTTTGCAATTATTATACAAGTTGTTTTTAAAGTATGTTTGCATTTATTATGCAAAAAGTTTTAAAGATTCAAAGTAAGATTTGCAATAAATTTGCAACTGTATGTTTAAAGTCTATTTGCATATGGATAATGCATAATGTTTTGAAAGTTTAAGTTATGATTTAGAAAGTATTTAAAATATGTTTTGCATTGTGATAATGCATAATATTTCATAGTTTAAGTTATAAGTTTTATGATGCATTTGTTATGCATTAAGTTAAATTTCAAAATAAAAGTTGTGATTTGCAAAATGTGATCACATTGTATGTTGCATATGTTATGCAATAGTGTTAGAGTATATTTTATGACTTGCAAAAGGTGGTTGCATTACATGATGCATTTGTTACGCAATGAGTTGGATTTGTTATGCAACAGATTTTATAGTACCAGCTATCACTTGCAAGTGTGTTTGCATATGATGTGATTGCATTTGACATGCTCGCTAAAGTCAATAAGAAGGTAACGTAAAGATAAAAAGAAAGTGTTATACCAACCCCTTTGTTATGAGGTAATGAAAGTAAAGTTAAAGATTGACCTCCTAGATGTGAGGTACATGACCATGAAGTTCGATGGTCTCAAGTCTTCTGCAAGGGAAGCATCATGTTTATAATCTCATGATCGATGAAGTTGGTATGGACACTAAAGTAAGATACGAAAAGATAAGGATAAGGATGGAAAGTTAAAGTAAGATAAAGATAGTTAAGGAACGAAGGTAGAAGATTAAAGTAAAGAAAGAATGTTCATAAGACATTCATAATTGAAAATACATAACTGAGCATAAATTGAAACATGCAGTTTAGTTTTTGCTTATTTTCCTTGTTGTGAAATATTTATATGCTATAAAAAGCATTATGAGGAATGTTTATGTTAAATGTTTATGAAAATATTTTTATGTTTACAAGGAAAGGTTTATGAATGAAAGTTTGTGAAAAGTGTTACAGGAATGTTTTATGAAAACGTTTATGAGAAACATTTAGAAATGTTTATGAAAAACATTTTTATATTTTCAAGAAAAAGTTTATAAAGGACGTTTATGAAAACGTTTTAAAAATGTTTAACAAAAAATGTTTATGAAAAACGCTTCAAGAGAAAAGTTTTGACAGGAAAAGTTTTAAAAGCATATTTCAAATGTTTGTCAGTGTATGTTTGAACTTACTGAGCATAAGCTAATAAAAAGTTTTTCATGCTGTAGGTAGCTTACGGGTGACCAGTAGGACCCGTTAGAAGAACTGGGTGCTGCGAATGACAGATGCAAAGATGTGAGTATAGATACCACTACAGTTTGCTTCTGCGACGCAAAGAAAAGGTTTTTCACTATTTAATATACTGTTTTCAAAGTTTTTAAGAAAATGAGAGTTTTAAGAAAAGTTTTCAAAAGTTTTTAGATACATTGTGCAAAATGTTTAATGAAATTATAAAGTGAAATTTTAAGCTATGATTTAATAAACATTTCTTATTAAGTTTTAAGAAATGATTTAAAATGTTTTTAAAGGCAAGTGTTGAGCGAGGTCTCAACTTAAATGGCGACAGAGGTCGCGACAATTTCTAAATACGTTTTAAAGAATGTTTAAAGAGAAAAAAAATTTTAATTCAGTATTTTCTTACTAAGTAAGTAAGATTACTGTTTAAGAACAATGTTTATAAAAGTAAAGTGACTGCCCAAAAAAGCGGGTCTTCTTACTCTATTACTCTCCTTTTCAAGGATTCCTATAGTCTATAACAGGTCCGTTCACGCTTTTAGCATCACGTTGAAAAAATAGCAATGACAAAGCAAAATATTTCATTTCAAAGTCCATTCAAAAACAATAACAATAACTAAAATATTGATATCTATAATTTTCACATTAAAGCATTCACATGATCGGAGCTTGTTATCACTAAATAGGTATTCTCTTTAGGGCTGACAATTTTGGACACAATATGATGACACAATACGAAAACGCCAGAAGATAAACAAGTTTAGACTACACATTTATTAATAGGGCCGTAAATGAGTTGGCACAAATAACACAAAAATAAACAGACTAGATTCGTGTTAATACATTTAACATGCTACATGTTTAATTAAAAGGTCGTAAATGGGCCGACACGACATAACATACCGCTTATTTATGACACATATAAACCAAAAATAAAAATATTTAAATTTTAGATATGAAAATAAATAATATTCAATCCCACCATTAACCTTAGGGTTAATCGTGTTTGAGATTATATACTTGGGTCTTTATTAATTTTTTTAATTTTCAATTAACTGGGCTATAAACATGTCATATATGTGTTTTCATCGCGTTAATCCATCACGGCCCGTTTAATAATCGTGTTAATTGTGTCATGTCGTGTTAAACGTGCCACATGTGGTTCGTGTTTGTGTTTTGAGTTCCTAGCATGTTTATTAATCCTGTCATGTTTGTGTTTAAGCTAATTATGTCGTGCTAGCCCAAACAATGCATTCAAACACGAATTACCAGCCTTAATTCTCTTGTCCAAATAGTCAATTCCCACTTCACTTTCTATGAAAGCTCTGATTGCCACACATTAGCACCATAAGGAGTATATAATAATAATAATAAATAAATACACGATAGACGTGTGAAATAAAACTACGCGGGAGGGAAGTAGTTTTCAACTTAAAAAGACAATTAAACAAATTGGAGAAGCGGAATGTAGAAAGGGCCCTGCCGCTCAATCCCTCGTTGTACTCTAATTTGCTTTCATATCATATAACTATACAGAATCAATGAGGCTGGTGGTTTTCATATTCTTCACATCTCTTTTCTGCTTACACAATTCTCTTACAGCTGATGACGCCATAAAACCAAACCAAACTCTCCTAGACACCGGCCAAACGCTTATCTCCGCCGGCGAAAAATTCAAATTAGGCTTTTTCAGCCCAACGAATTCCAAAAACCGCTACGTGGGAATATGGTTTAAAAATGTTGAAGAACTCACAGTCACAGCTATTTGGGTCGCTAACAGAGACAACCCTATCAATGACTCTTCAGGTGTCTTGAAAATTACAGAAAGCGGAAACGTAGTAATCCTCAGCAACCAAACCGGGAATCCCATATGGTCCCCAAATTCAACTGCAAAAGACCCAACTTTGCAGCTCTTAAACACCGGAAATCTCGTTGTCAAAGATGGCAATAGCGGAAACTACACCTGGCAGAGTTTTGATGACCCGTGCGATTCGCTTATAGCAGGCATGAAGCTCGGATGGGACTTCACAACGGGTCAAAGTTGGAAGCTAACCTCCTGGAACAGTCAGCAAGATCCATCCAAAGGAATCTACACCTACGAATCTGATTCACATGGGATTCCACAAGCAATTCTGCGCAGACGCCAAGAGATCGTGTACAGAAGTGGTAGTTGGGATGGCGTCCGGTCAGGCGACAATCGTCCCGTCCAACAGTTTGTCGTCTTTAAACCCACTTATGTTGTGAACGAAACCCATCTCTACTATACGTTCGAAAACATCGATAATTCCACGATTACGATGTTCCGTTTGAATACATTGGGATCAGCAGACCAGCTCAGGTGGGATTACGCGAGCAGCAGTTGGGTTACCATCTATGCAACGCGGACTGATGATTGCGACACTTTTGCTCGTTGTGGTCCTAATGGTATCTGTGACAACAGTGAGAAGCTTGTTTGCCGTTGTCCGACTGCGTTTGAACCAAAAGAACCGGAAGCCTGGGCTGCAAAGAATTGGACTGCCGGGTGTGTGCTCAAGACTCGCTTGAACTGTACCTCTAGCGAGGGGTTCAAGAAGTTCTCTGGGATGAAGTTGCCGTACGGTTCGGATTTTACTGTGAATGGGTCGGTGGTGAGGAGGGAGGAGTGTGAGATGATTTGTAGGAGGAACTGTTCGTGTGTGGCTTATGCTGTGGCTAGTGTTGGAGGCTGTGTGGTGTGGTCTGGGGACATGCTTGATATGAGACGTTTCAGCCAAGGCGGGCAAGATCTATACATTAGAATGGCTGCTTCTGAATTGGGTAAGACCCTAATCTGCTCTGCTAGAACAGAACCATTTAGGGGGAAAAAAATTACACATGATTTATTCAAGTTTTGTTTTGCTTTCGGATGTAACTACCAACCAAGTAGTTGTATCGCCACTTTATTATTATTATTATTATTATTATTATATCGAATTCCATTATACCAACCTCTGCATTGTGTTATTTTAAGAGAGTATATGTTTAGTATTATTGTTATTCTAATATGTTTTATCAATTTACTCTGCTTTGTCATAGAATCCGATGAGAATGGAAACAAGACGGCGGTGATCGTCTCAGTTTCAGTTATCTCAGGGCTCGTTCTGTTGTTTTTGGGTGGATATATCGTCTGGAAGAGGAGGACCTCCCGCTCCCACATAAGCCAAGGTACAAATCATTATTTTTTATGTCTTTTTTTTTTTTTTTCAATAGTGATAAGAGCCTACTACTTTGATCACTTTGGTTCTTTGATTAATAATCAAACAGTAAGCATGTTAGGTGTCAATCACGTAATTTGGTTATATGACAAGCTTGAAAGACGACTAGTTCATATTTGGCATTCCCTACCTATTTGAATTGACAATTATTATCAGTCTTAGCCTGGAAGCTTAGGAGAAATGCGTTTTCTTCAATGGTGTGATACTTTTTATTCAATTTTAAAGAAAATATTACAACTGAAACTTTAGTACAAATATTAAGAATAACAAATTATCGCTTGTAATAAACAAAACTGCTAAGTTATTAGTAGGATCGACTAAGTGTAGGGAAGAATTTTCTGCGCATCTATTTAGCGTCCCTAGGTTTAAATATATTGTTTATCGTTTTTCTTCCGGATATATATATATATATATATATATATTTATACAAAACAAAAAGGCTTGATTTTCTTCCTTTTACTATTCTATCAAGCTCTTTATTAGCGTGAAAAGAACTTATTAAGTTGAAATTAGAAAAGAATTTAGGAAAAAAAAACGTTGAAATCAGTGGGGAAAAATTGTTTTCCTTGCTTTTTCGTTGAAGCAATCTCCCCCTTTCGTGGCCTGGCTACTCTGACGACTTCATTGTCACAATGTGACATTTAATTGCAACTAGTTAGAAGCTAGACACGTGCATATTTAGTTGGTAAAGAAAGAAAAAAAAATGGATATAAGGTTATGAGGTTAAAATAGAAATTATAGAAAAAAGGGAGGAGAAAAGATGGAAAGGAGGACAAAAAAAGGTCATTTTTCTGATAGGAATCGAACAAGATACCCATCCTGAGTATCCATCTTTCAACCGTTAAATCAAATAAAAACAGTGATTTTGATCAGATCTAGAGGTTACAAATTTGCACAACCGTTGGAAGCTCTTGTTGGAGAAGTCTCCAAAGAAAAAAGTGGATGCGAGAAAGATATCTACAACAATATGGGAAGAGCTATTCTCGTTTTTATACCATAGATCATATAGACAGAGAGATAACAGTTTTTATTTTTAACAAGAGCAATCAAGAGGGATTATGTTGTTAAGTTTCTTTTACTTTTGTCTTTTCCGTAGAATATATATATATATATCATAGTTGCTCCTAACAAAAGATGCATCGCATGGTATTTTTTTCTTGTCTTTTTTTTTTTTTAAACGTATAGTGGCAGAGCTCAAGAAACCTACGGGATTCTTCGTTGTTTGAATGTGTTTATATGTATCAGATTATTTTTATTGTTTTTGCAGAGAACACTATTCTTCTGGAGGAAGACGTAGACCTACCTTCATATGACTTAGATACCATTGCCAATGCTACTGACAACTTCTCCCCCGCAAATAAAATTGGAGAGGGCGGTTTTGGTCCTGTTTATAAGGTGCTTTCATTGTCAAATAAACAATCTTTAACTCTTAATATAGAACACTTTTTCATATACGTATTAATTTAAAATTAAAAAAAAATCAACGCATTGTATAGGGTGTGCTCTCATCTGGACTAGAAATAGCAGTGAAGAGGCTTTCCAAAGATTCTGGACAAGGCCTTATAGAGTTCAAGAATGAGGTTATTTTAATCGCAAAACTTCAACACCGGAATCTTGTGAGGTTGCTGGGATGTTGTATTCAAGGAGAAGAAAGGACGCTTATCTACGAGTATATGACCAATAGAAGCTTGAATTTATACATATTCAGTTAGTGACCTCGGCCTCCATATATTTTGTTTTGTATTTTTTTTTTCAAATTTGATATTGAGCCTTTAATTACTTCGGTATAATATTTGACGTTCAACTATGCATGACATGTGAATTGGCACAGATGAGAGAAGGGGTACTGCACTTGATTGGCAGAAGCGGTTTGATATTATAGTGGGTATTGCTCGAGGACTTCTTTATCTTCACCGAGATTCAAGGTTAAGAATCATCCATAGAGATCTTAAAGTTAGTAATATCCTCTTAGATAGTGAGATGAATCCCAAGATATCGGACTTTGGCATGGCACGAATATTTGGAGGTGACGAGAATGAAACAAAAACTAAAAGAGTAGTTGGAACATAGTAAGTCTAACACGATCTCCAAATGCTTTCTTATGCTACTTATGCAGATTAGAATAGTATTTATCTTAGAATTTGGTTTACATATTAATTATTTCAAATAATTAATTTATGTTTATTTCAGTCTTAGATATTACTATAGAATAAGGATTTTATTTCCTATTAATTGCTTATTGATAGTTATTCTATTCAGTTTTGATGATTAATATATACTGAGCTTCTAGTTTTTTTCTTCATGAGTTATTGCTCTCCTTCTAATTCTATCTCTTTAGGTCTATTCATCCCTATGAGTCTATTCTTATCTATAAATTCTATGTCTATCCTAAATTCTATCAGCCTCCTCTATCGATTGATTAGCTTAAATAGTTCTTCTAATCTCTAAATCCTATGTCTATCTAAATTCTATAAGGGTCCTCTATCAAATGATCAACTTAAATTGTTGTTGAACTATGCCTCAATTAAGAATAGCTTCCATTTAATCTTCTATCATTGTTAAACCATTTTGTGATTGGTCTTTTTATTTATTTTTCTTTTGCAATGCAGTGGTTATATGTCTCCAGAATATGCAATCGATGGGCATTTTTCAATGAAATCTGACGTCTTTAGTTTTGGCGTCATGGTTTTGGAGATAGTGAGTGGGAAGAAGAACAGAGGATTTGAACATCCTGATCATGAGCTCAATCTTTTAGGACATGTGAGTTGCGACTAATTAGTTAAGAATTATAATTTATGCCTCGTTTAGCATATCTGTCTTATTCTCATGCCAAATCTGAAATGGAGTTTGTAATGTTTTAGGCGTGGAAATTATGGAATGACGGCAGACCAATGGAACTGACAGATATTTTGATGGAGAATGTTCCAGTATCAGAAGTGTTGAGATGCATACAAGTTGGTTTATTGTGCGTACAAAAGCGCCCTGAAGAGAGGCCCTTGATGTCATCCGTACTCTTCATGCTGGATAGTGAAAATGCCTCATTGCCTCAACCTAAGCAACCTGGATTTTGCACTGAAAGATCTTTTCCAGAGACTGATTCCTCATCATCATTGAAGAAACCAAATGTTTCTACGGAAATAACTGTTACAATATTGCAGGGTAGATAAAAACAAAATAAAATAAACATAGAGAGTGCGCTGTTTGATGTGACAATATAATATTTATTGATCTATACACCAATTCTTTAGAAATTTGTTTTGTATTCATGACGTTTCCAATATTATTAATTTCCTATGTACCATCCAATACAGTAATAGACATTCAGATGAAACAACATGGTAGTACATATGATAAATTACCGCTAAATCACAATGTTTCTACCGCGATTGAAACATCTTAGGAGAATTTTTCTTCTTTCTTCTTTTTGGGGTGGGGCTGTGGAATAGTCGGCTTTACTTATCGTCAAATGATATTGTGGTGGGCCGCTATGTTTTACACTAAACATCGATTAGTTTTGCTGTTCTTATCTATACGCAAGTATCAATTATTTAATCCTGAAAAAAATTGTTTTCCAAAAGCTAAGAACGTCAAAGTAATAAATGTTAAGGAAACTTCGAAAAGACCAAAGAATAGATAGTACAAAATAAAAAATCGATATAATTGACCTTTTTTAATGGAATATAATTGACATGTTTGACTTCTAGAAGTTCAGAGTATTGTCATGCTATTAAATATTTTGATTTAAGCTCTTTTTTTCATAAAATGTGGAATAAAATAATCCGGTTGAAGCATAACGATAATATGTCTGCAATGCATATTGTATGTGCTCAGTATAACGCGGTCTACCTGTGCCGCCAATGTTGTCCCAATTATTTAAAATTTTGTATCCATTGACTTGAGGGCGAGTACATTGGGTCTGAAGTGGCCTTAATGGTTTTATTATTATTATTATTTTTTTTTTTTGGCTATTGACTTTAATAGGAGGTTATTCTTATTTAGTTGCTGTGTAAGAATGTTGGAACACATGTATGATTTACTTTTGAATTCCACCGAAAGGCCTCGTATCAATTGATATATGTTTCATTCTTATAAATCTATGGTCTATCCTTTTTTTTTTTTTTTCTTAAATCTCCTAATGTTAGTTCATGTAGGACTTTGGTTGCATATAACACTTGCAAGCAAGATAATAAAAAAATAAACAAATAAATAATTACAAGATGCAAGATGGGTTGAAAAGTCGAACCAATTAATTGATCCCTTGGTCTTCTCATTGTCCTTCGTTTCCCTTTTATGCAACAATATAACCAAATGACGGTTAGATTTTTATTACTTTGTTATTTTTTGCTTCTATCTGCTTCTTTAATGCCTTTGCAGCTACTGGCATCACAAAAATTTAGAATAAAGCCAAACATTCCCAGGCACCGGTCGTGTATACTCAGTTTCTATTGACCATGGGACGGAGCCAGAAAAATATATGAGGGGAGTGGGATGTACACTATCAAATTGTACATCGTAAAATTCTAGAATTTCAGGACAAATCACAGATTTTATTAGCTTTCACACATTTAATTGAAAATAAAAAAAATTTTACGGGGTGACCGTTCACCCTAGTCTATGCATGGGCATTTCAGCCCTAACGAATTGAAAGAAATGCTACGTGGGAATACGATGCTAGAATGTTCCAGATTTCACACTAGTTTCTTTCGTTCCAGATTGCAAGAACGTGGGGGATTCAGGTGTCCTCACAATAATCCGGCTAGGCCGGAAACATACTCATTCTCACGAACCAAACAGGGGAAAAAAAACTATCACGATGACATGATAACAATGACAACGCAAAATGTATATAAAATTAATAATGTTGATATTGATATTGATGATAATTTAAATTAAAGCATTCACATGAATCATGACCGGAGCAGGTCATCGCCTAATATTTCTTTTGTCGACCAATCACAACACAATTTTCAATGTAGAATTACTCGACCTTAGAATCTCTGAGCAACAATAGTAATTTATTCCGAATAATTTGTTGGAAAAGCTACATGATTGACCAGTCAAACTATCTCGGTCAAATAAACCTTCCTAGAAGGAGAAGTTTTAAATAAAAAAGAAGCCTTGCCTCTCAAAATCTCGTTGGACTCTGGTTGTTGATTTGATACAGTTCTACATTTAATCAATGAAGCTCATTGTTATCATGTTCTGCTTCTCTCTTATCTGCTTCTAAAATTTCTTTGCAGCTGATGACACTATAAAACCAAACCAAACTTTCCTAGGTGGCGGCAAAATTCTCGTCTCTAACGGTGAAAATTTTGAATTAGGATTCCGTTGGTAATATAGTGGTTCAATATTAAGGCCTAAAAGTAGCCCAAATAAAGAGAGGGTCCAATTAGAGTGTCAGTTAGGAAGTTGGTTAACTATGAGTAATTTGATTGGTCGTAGTGATGTATAAAAGGTTATTTTGTTGTAACAGAATTAACAGAAGGGAGAGAGAAAGTGAATAGAAAGGAAAAACAGAAAGGACCAAGAGAAAAGAGAGAGATTATGATTCAAAATAATCTCTTGTAATGTTGTACAAAGCTTTATGCCTTTCTTGCATTGTTGATGAATTGATCAATAAAATTCATTGTTCAAAGTCAGTGTGTGGTACTCGAATTGTTCGTGTGAATGTCGTTCTGAGTTCTTGGTTCGTACTTTGAACAACAAGTGGCATCAGAGTGTGGTTCGTTGAAGGCATGGCGATGGCAAAATTAGAAGTGGAGAAATTCATAGGATCTAACGACTTCAGTATATGGTGTTTGAAGACGAAAGCATTTCTTGTTCATCAGGGACTGGTTGCAGCTCTGTCCAAGGAATCAATCTTGAAGGTTGAAGAAAAGTCCAGGGAGGATGTAGTGAACAAGGCTCGTCGCATAACCTTGGAGACAAAGTTCTAAGAGAAGTTATAGATCAAGAAACTGCCATGGGAATCTAGGAAAAGTTAAAGGCCCTGTACATGAAGAAGTCACAGACAAACAGGTTATATTTGAAGAAAAGGCTTTACACCCTCCAGATGGATGATGGAAAACCCTTGAAGAAACATGTTGATGATTTCAATAGAATTGTTCTTGATCTTAAGAGCATTGATGTGAAAATTGATTATGAAGACCAGGCCATAATTCTTCTGAGTTCCCTGCCAAAATGGTATTAGCATTTTGTTGATATAATGCTCTATGGAAAGGAAACTTTGACAATGGCAGAAGTAAAGGCTGCCCTAAATTCAATGGAGTTGTAGAAAAATGGTGAGATGAAAGAAGATGGTGTTGTTGAAGGCCTAACAGTCGGGGAAGATCTAAAAAGAAAGATTTTAAGCCAAGAAGCAAATAAAGATCCAAGTCTAGGCTTAAAAGAAAATGTTTCCTTTGTCATAAAGAAGGTCATTTCAAAAGAGATTGTCTTGAGAAGAAGATTAAGCCTATAGAGAGATCAAAAATTTATGGAGACGTTGCAAATGTTGAAGAAGGTTATGAGAGTGCTAAAACACTACTTGTAACTGATACATATCCAAGCAAAGAATGGAGCTTAGATTCAGGCTGCTCTTATCACATGTGCCCTAATTGAAGCTAGTTTGAAACACCTCAAGATGGTTAAAGGGGGACTATTATGCTTGGTAACAACAAAGTATGTAAGGTGATAGGCATAGGCACAATCAGGATTAAGATGTTTGATGGCATGGAGAGAGTCTTATTAGATATCAGGTATGTTCCTGAATTAAGGAAGACCTTAATTTCATTAGGAATGATAGATCTTGGTGACTACACGTTTAAGTGTGAAAATGGCAGTCTAAGGTTGTGTAAAGGGTTTATGGTAGTTATAAAGGGCCTTAGGACAAATGGCTTATACTCACTGGTTGGCAAGACAATGATAGGGGGTTCAATTAATGTAGTAGCAAATGCAATTGATAAGACAACATTACGGCATCAAAGATTGGGCCATGTTAGCCTAAAGGATCTGGAAGAATTGCATAAACAGGGGCTGTTATGTGGAGATAAGATAGGGTCCTTGGAATTTTGTGAACATTGTGTGATGGGGAAGGCTAGAAGATTGAAGTTTACAACGGATAAAGACACAACAAAAGGGTTTCTTGCTTATATCCACTCAGACCTTTGGCATCCTTGAAGAGTTGAATCTCATGGAGGAGCTAGATATTTCATTTCAATTGTAGATGATTACTCAAGGAAAATTTGGTTGTATTTGCTAAAGAACAAGAATGATGCTTTCTCTAAGTTCATGGAATGGAAGACTTTGGTGGAAACACAAACAGGGAGGAAAGTAAAGAAGCCGAGAACTGGCAGTGGCTGGGAATACTGTGCTGATCAATTTGCCCAAATGTATAAAGAGAACAATATAGCAAGGCATTTTTCTGTAAAGAAGAACCCACGGCAGAATGGACTGGCTAAAAGATTCAATAAAACACTCCTTGAAAGAGTGAGGTGTATGTTAGACAATGTAAGACTCCCTACAACTTTTTGGGCAGAGGCTGTAACCACTACCGTCTATCTAATTGATAGATGGTTATCCTCAGCAATCAATTTCAAGACCCCACAGGAGGTATGACGTGGCAAACCAGTAGACTACAACAGACTTAGAACCTTCTACTGCTAAGCTTATGCTTACATAAGCAAGACAAACTTGAGCCTTGTGCTCTAAACTATATTTTCATTGGCTTTCCAGTGGGAGTAAAAGGCTATAAACTTTGGTGTCTAGAACTTGGCCATCCAAAGAGTCTCATTAGCAGGGATGTTGTATTCAATGAACAACAGATGGCTAATCTAGTAAAAGTGCCTGAAATGTCTCAAGAACCAAAGGTACTCAAGTAGACATTAGAGTTTGAGGTGGAGCCTATAATTCCTCTTGCAGGTGAAGATAATAACCAATCCCAAGAGCAAGAACAACATGATCTCATTGATGATGTAACTCAGTAAGAAGCAGTCTTACAGTCATACAATCTAGCTCGAGATAGACATAGAAGACCTCATAAACCACCTAAGAGGTATGGTTATGAAGAGCTTATTGCCTTTGCATTAATGGCTGGAAATGATATTGAAGAAGAAAATGAACCACAGACATACTCAGAAGCAATCAAGGGCAGTGATAGTAATCTGTGGTTGAAGACTATGCAAGAAGAAATGACATCCTTTTAGAAGAACAAAACTTGGGAATTAGTAAAAAGACCTCACAATCCAAGAGTGGTTGGATGTAAATAGATTTTCAAGAGAAACGAAGGAATCCCTAGAGTTGAACAAAGAAGATTTAAGACCAGGTTAGTGGCCAGAGGTTTTACTTAGTAAAAAGGGGTGGATTATTTAGAAATTTTCTCACTTGTGGTAAAACACAACTCAATCAGATTGTTACTATCAGTGATGGCACATTTTAACATGTTTTTGGAATAGATGGATGTTAAAACAACCTTTCTACATGGAGAACTAGAAGAAACTATATACATGAGACAACGTAATGGTTTTGTTATTAAAGGTACTAAAAATCAGGTATGTCTTCTTAAGAGATCACTTTATGACTTAAAGCAATCTCCCAGAATATGGTATAAACGATTTGATGAGTATATGCTGAGAACTGGTTTTAGCAGGAGTAGATATGATTCTTGTGTTTATTTTAAGAATCATGAAGAATCCAAACCAGTGTACTTTCTATTGTATGTGGATGATATATTAATAGCTAGTGAGAGCTTAAGTGTTTTTAATAAGGTTAAGAATCTGTTAAAACAAGAGTTTGAGATGAAAGATCTTGGCTCAGCCAAGAAAATTCTTGGAATGGAGACTCTTAGAAAGAAAGGAACTAGTGAAGTGCATTTGTCTCAAAGGACTTATATGAGACAAGTGCTGGCTAAGTTCAAAATGGACAAAGCCAAGGTAGTTTCTACTCCTCTTGCACAACATTTCAAGCTAAGCATGGATTAAGCCCCTGTAGATGAGATTGAAAAGAGTTAGATAAAGAAAGTTCCATACTCAAGTGTTGTAGGAAGCATAATGTATGCTATAATGTGTAGCAGACTAGACTTGGCTTATTCCCTGAGTGTAATTAGCAGGTTTATGGCAGGTCCTAGTAAGCAACACTGGGAGGCAGTAAAGTGGGTATTGAGGTATTTTTCCGGCACTATTAATCTTGGGTTGAAATATACTAAGATGACAGCAAATAAAGAAGAAGTAGTGGGCTATGTAGATTTTTATTTTGTTGGGAGTATTGACACTCGAAAATCTATAACTGGCTAAGTGTTTAAGGTCTTTAGTGATACAATAAGTTGGAAAGCAAATTTGCAACCTATTGTAGCTTTATCTTCCATTGAAGCCACGTAAATTGTAGCAACTGAGGTAGTTAAAGAAGCTCTATGGCTTAATGGGCTTGTTTCTGAATTACTTGTTTAGAAAATTTCAAATGCTGTGATGGTATATTTTGATCATCAAAGTGCAATTTGCTTTGCCAAAAATCAGGTTTACCATGAAAGAACTAAGCATGTGGATGTGAAGTTTCACTTCATCCGGGATATTGTGTCAGCGGGAAGGGTAACTGTACAGAGATATCAACAAAACACAATCCAACAGACATGCTAACTAAAGCATTGTCAGGAAGCAAGTTTCAGCATTACTTCAAGATACTGAAGCTTGACGATATTAAACTGTGATCTGTGATACTAGTATGGCTTAATATGGAGCCAAGGTGGAGGTCGTAAGTAATATAGTGGTTCAATATTAAGACCCAAAAGTGGCCCAAATAAAGAGAGGGTCCAATTAGAGTGTCAGTTAGGAAGTCGGTTAACTGTGAGTAAATTGATTAGTTAATAGTGATGTATAAAGGGTTTTTTGTTGTAACAAATTAACAAAAGGGAAAGAGGGAGTGAATAGAAAGGAAAAACAGAAAGGATAGAGAGAAAAGAGAGAGATTGTGATTCAATATAATCACTTGTAATGTTCTCAAAAATTCTGTGTACAAAGCTTTCTATGCCTATTTTGCATTGTTAATGAATTGATCAATAAAATTCATTGTTCAAAGTCAGCGTATCGAATTGTTCATGTGAATGTCGTTCTGATTTCTTGGTTCGTACTCTAAATAATAGATTCTTTAGCCCACCAAATTCCAATAACTGCTACATGGGAATATGGTTCAAGAATATTATAGAACTCACAATCGTCTGGGTTGCCAACAGAGGCAATTCACTCACAGACGCCTCAGGTGTTCTGAAAATCATGGAAAACAGAAACATAATAATCCTTAGTAGCAAAACAGAGAAGCTAATATGGTCTTCAAATTCATTAGCAAAGGATCCAACTTTGCAGCTCTTAAACATAGGAAACCTCGTGGTTAAAGATGGTAACAACAGAAATTACGCATGGCAAAGTCTCGACCAGCCATGTGATTCGTTCACAGCAGGTATGAAGCTGGGTTGGGACTTCATAACTGGTCAAACTTGGAACCTAACCTCCTGGAAGAGCCTCCAAGATCCATCTATAGGAATCTGTGCATACGAGCACGGTCCTGGAGGGCTTCCTTAGAGACTTTTGCTAAAAGGCAAAGATATCTTGTACAGAAATGGTCCTTGGGATGGTGTTGGATCAGGAGGTAGTGATCCTTCTATCCAAGACCAATCATTCTTTAAACCCAATTATGTTATCAATGAAACTCATCGCAACTATACCTACGAAAATGGCGATAATTCCACGATTATGAGGTTCTAGTTAAATCCAATGTTATCTGCAAGCCAGCTTAAGTGGAACTATACGAGCAATAGTTAGGTTACCATCTCTGCAGCGCAAAAAGACAAATGTGATACTTTCGCGTGCTGTGGTCCTAATGGTATATGTGACAGTATTTACAACAAATTTTGCCATTGCCCAGCTGGGTTTGTGCTAAAGGAACCAGAAGCCTGGGCCGCTATGAATTCGAGTGCCAGGTGCGTGCTCAAGACCCGCTTGAACTGTAGTACTTGCGAGTGGTTCAAGAAGTTCTCTCAGTTGAAGTTGCCATACGGTTTGAATTTTACGGTGAACGGGTCTGTGGAAAGGGAGGAGGAGTGTGAGCTGATTTGTAGGAAGAGCTGTTCTTATATGGCTTATGCGGTGGCTCGGTTTGGTAGCTGTGTCGTGTGGTTCGGGGACATGCTTGATATGAGACGTCTTAGTGATGGTGGGCAAGAACTCAACATTAGAATGGCTGCTTCTAAATTAGGTAAGACCCTACTCTGCTCTGCTAGAGCAGGGACATTTAGGAAAAAAAATTACATTAACATGATTTAATCAAGTTTTGTCTTGTTGTGCTTCATTATTTGATTTCCGTCAAAAGACATTTGTGGATAAGTACTTTATTTTTTCCCCTCCTCTCCAAAGTACCACCAAGTTGTTGCATAGCTTATTTGTTATAAAGCTTTTTGTTTGTGTTCTTTTAAGTGAATATATTTATTTTCTTACTCTTAATATACTTGTCAGTCTACTCTACCAGACTCCGATGAGAATAGAAAAAGGACGATGGTGATAATCTCTATGTTAGTTGTCTTAAGGTTTGTTATATTGTTTTTGGTGGGTGGGTACTTGATCATTAGGAACAAGAGGACCTCTCGCCCTCACATGAGACAAGGTACAACTCTTCTCTTTTTTCTTTCTTTCTTTTCTCTCTCTTTTTTTTTTTTAATATTATGCCAAAAATTGGGTTATCATTATCATTAACATTATCATCATCATCATCATTATCATTGTTATTATCGTTATCATCATCATCATCATCATTTGGAGAGAGGAATAATCTCTTCATAGCGGCCCAGCCCATAAGGCCAAAAGGAAAAATCAAGATCCAATATCCAAGGTTAGAGCTGGGATCCAGATTAGGGTCAAGTTAGGGAGCTGGGATGGGGGTTGGGGGTAGGGTTGCGATTTGGGATAGGTGTAGGGATCCTAAGCCAAGGTCAGCATTTGAAGCTGGGGTTGAGGTTAGGGTTGAGATCCGAGACAGGGATTGAGGTTAGGTTTTAAGGTCGGGGACATGATCTAGGACTAGGGTTAGGGTCGAGATGTGAGGTTGAGGTTGGGATCAGGGATCGGGGATTGGGGATTGGGACCAAGGTGGGGATCCAAGACTAGGGTCGAGGTCAGGTTTCAAGACCAAGGTCAACGTTAGGATCTAAGATAGGGGTCAGGGGTCGGGTCGAGATCCGAGACCGATGTTGGGATTCGAAGCCAGGTTAGGATCCAAAGCTAGGGTCGAGGGTCAGGGTTGAGATTCAAGATCAGGGTCAAGTTTTGAGACCAAGGTCAAGATCAGGGTCGGGAGCTAGGACTAGGGTTGAGAGTCAGAATCTATGGTCAAGGCTAAGATTTAGGACTTGGGTCGGGTTTAGGATATAGGGTCGGGGTCAAGTTCTAGACCAAGGTTGGGTCGGTATTTGGGATCGGTGTCAGGATTAGGGTCGAGATCCAGGATCTAGGATTAGGGTTGAGACCCCAACCGTGGATACAAGAACTCAACTCCAACCCCTATCCTAGAACCTGACTATGATTCTGATCTCGAAACTCAAACTTGACCCCGACCTCGATCTTGGTCTTGGTCCTGACCCTGGTCCTAAAACCCGAGCCTGACCTCGGTCCTGGATCTAGACCCTAGTCCTTGTTCCTAATCTCCACCTTGGATCCTGACCCCACCCTTGCCCTAGTCCTAGATCTTGACCCTAATCCTCGCTTCCAATACCAATCTTAAAACCCGAACCGATCTCAAATCTTGGCTTTAGATCCCGACCCTAGCTTTGGATCCAGATCTAAATCCCAACCGCAGTTTTGAAAACCAACCCCAATCTAGACCTCGGTTCCAACCTTGACCTCAATCTTGGATCCTAACCTTGACCCCGATCTTGACCAGACCAGACCTTGGTGTCAGTTTTGTCCCTAACCCTGATCCTGGATCCAAACCTTAGATACTGACCTTGCCTTCAAATCCTGATCCTGATCCTAGTCCTGAAACTCAACCCTAAGCTCAACCCCATCCCAACCTTAACCCTGACCTTAGTCTTGGATCCCGATCCTAACTTTGGTCTCGGATCCTAGCCTCAACTCGGTCCCTAACCCTAGTCTAGAAACCTGACCTCGACCTCGACCCTAGATTTCAAAACTTGACCTAAAGCCTGGTTCTCAAATTCGTGACCCCGACCCAATATCCTTTGTCCTGACCCCAGCCTTAGTCTCGATCTCAACCTCGACTTGGTCCTGACTCCTACCCTAGTCTGAAACCTGACCAACCCAACCCTAATACGCACTGTCTAGTTGGCTATCCCAATCCTAAGGACGAGTTCAGTTTGCTGGTCCAATCTTGATAATGACTTGGTTTATTGACTCGACTCCATGGCGTGTCCAACTTGTTAGCCCAATCCCAATGGAAAGTTTGGCTCACTAGCCTGACTGTAGCAATGTGTTTGACCTACAATCCTAGCCTTGACAATGTGTCTAGCTTGTTGGGTAGACCCAGATGATAAGTTCGGTCTGTTAGCCTAATCCTAGTTAGGAGAATAGCCCAACCCTAATGGTGAGTCTACTCTGTCAGTCGAACGTCACCCGGGAGTCCGACCTGACCCTAACAATGTGTCCTACTTGCTGTTTCGACTTCTTTAGTGAGTTCGGTTTGCTAACTTGACCCTGACGATGATCTTTGCTTGTCAGACCACCGTAAACAAATTAGAAATAAGAAATTTTTGTTTCCATAATTTAAAAAAAAATTGATAACAATTTAAAAAACAAAAAACAAAAAACGATGTTACCAAACGTATTTTCAAAAAAGTTTTCATTTTTTGTTTAAAAAACAAAAAAAATGTTTAAATAAATGATATAAAATGGGCCTAATATGGTAGGACCGATCAAAGATTCGTGTAGAATTTTCTATGCACTCTTTTGATTGATATGCACATAACTCTACAAAAGAAACAAACTCAAGCTTTAAATAAATAATAAATCTTCAACTCTTTCAAGCTACTCTCTTCTTTAGTGTAGGTTTTTCTAGTTGGTGCAATAACAGTAACTAATCAATTATTGATATTGACATGATAAGAATGGTTAGAAAGTCTAGTATGCTTAGTATCATTTATTTAAATAGTTTTTTTGTTCTTTTAAACAAAAAAGTGAAAACTTTTTTTTGAAAATATGTTTGGTAACATCCTTTTTGTTTTTTAAATTGTTATCAAAATTTTTTAAATTATAGAAATAAAATTTTCTTGTTTCTAAAATTTTTTTTAAACAAAAATCTTAGGTTGTGGTCAACCAAAGATTTACTAAAGTTGCCAACCATTTATAATGGTCCGATAACCCAAAATTGCTGTTAGGTCTAAGAAGGGAACCGGGTTTAGGTTTCAGGACTGGGCTTGAGGCCAAGTTTTGGGATCAAAGCTGAGTTTAGGGTCGATTTTCAGGACTAGATTGAGGTCGGGATCCCAAGTCGAGGTCAGAATCTAGAACCAAAGCTGGGGTTGGTTTCAAGACCGGGATTAGGGTTAGGATTAAGATCAAGTTTCAAGGTTGGGGTTGAGATTTGGGACCAAGGTTGGGGTCAAGACGGGTTTTTAGACTAAATCTGGATTGGGTTTTAAGACCAAGGTTAGGGTCAGGATCTGGGACTAAGGTCGAGATTAAGATCAAGATGCATGGTCAGGGTTGAGTTTCAGGACTAAGGTCGGGGTTAGGATCCGAGATTAGGGTTAAGGTCCAAGACTGAGATTAGGATTGGGATTCGAGACCTAGATCAGGGTGTCGGGTTTTGGGATTGAGGTTAGAGACAATGTTGGTGCTGAAACCCAACCTTAGTCTAAGATCCTAACTCGAGTCCCATAACCTGACCCCGACTCTAGCTCTAGTCCTAAAACCCAACCCCAACCTCAACCCTAGCCTTAAATCTTGACCCTGATCCCAAATCCTGACCTTGATCCTAGTTTTCGATCCCGACCTTGATACCAACATCAGTCTTGGATCTCGACCTCAAAACCTGTCCTAAAACCTAACCACCCTGACCTAGTCTCGAAACTCGACCATGATCCCTATCCCGAAACCTGACCGCAACCCTGGTTCTAGATCCTGATCCCCACTCTAGTCCTAAAACCTGACCCCGACCCCGGTCCTAGATCCCGATTTCAACCCTGCTCTAGGATCTAAACCCTGACCCCCGGTCTTGACCTTGACCCTGACCCCTGGTCTTGACCTTGACCTTGACCCTGATCCCCGATCCCAACTCCAACCCTAACCAGTCCTAGATCTTGAACCTGACTCCTGTCCCAAATTCGAATCCCAACCTCGGTCCTTAAACCCAACCAAACATTGACCCCAACCCTCGACCCCAACCCTAACCCCGAGTCTACAATATTTTTGTTCTTGTTTAAAACAATTTGTCAAAATTATCGTTACCAAATTATATTTTATTATTTGTTTTAAAAAACAAAAAACAAATAAATGGTATTAAACATATTTTTATTTCAAAAATAAATAATAAAAACAAAAGAAATATTTTTATTTTTCTGTTTAAAAAATAAAAAACAAAAATGATATCAAACAAGCCCTTTTAGGTTGGCTTGAATAAATAATTAGTTGAATAAATCATTATGGTCTCTAGGCGTGAAAACTACGTGATCAGTATGGTTTTTCTTCAGGTTAGCGGGGTGGAAAAGGTAACATTTTTTTCCCTTTTACTCCTTTATCAGGCTCTTCATTGTCCTGAAAATAACTTATTAAGTTGACATTAGTAAATCATTGAAAAGAAAAAAAAGGATGAAATCAGTGAAGAAACAATATTTTCTTTATTATAATTTGGTTGAAGCAATATTCTCTGCGCCCTTCCTGATGTGTTCATTGCCCTAGTACTGATATTTTACTAGAATAACATTAATTTTTCAGATTAATGCTTTATGTGTTAGTTTTTTTCCCTGTTCTCTCGAATGAAATAAACCATAGTTGCTGCTAACCAAACGAAAAAAAAGTATCGCGTGATATTGTCCTGACCAAATCAATGGATGCAGTAATCTGTGGTTTTTTTTTTTTTTAAATAAAACCCGCAAAACCTAAGGTATACTGTGTTGTTTGCATGTGTTTATATGTTTCAGTCTATTTTCATTTTTTTTTTCTTTGGTACGTAGAGAACACGATGACCAAGTCAAATAAA
>CAMOHE010042819.1:0-22790 GCA_946598075.1 Artocarpus hirsutus | reverse complement strand
GAATAATGGTGAATTGTAATATTTATATGTATGTATAAGTGTGAAACCTGGTAATAGTTAACTATGGTATCCACAAGATATGATCATAATAAACCTCATAATCTGGTATATGATGTAAATTAACTAACCATGCAGTTTTAATGTAGTAATGAATAAACCTTAAGATGAGTAATGATTTTCCCTACTGGGCATGTTGATGCTCATCCCTATCATATCTACATCTCTCAGGTGGAACTCAGTGCAACTTATTTGATGAGGAATAAGCAACAACACTGTTGAATTCGTGTTGGAAGATCTTTGTTAAATTGTAACTCGTCTAGATTATGTAAGATTCGTATTTACTTTGTGATGGCTGTGTTAAGTTATTTGGGAATTATACTATGGTGATGATGACTGTATTTTAAATATTTGGTGCTACATTAAAAACTGTGGTTTGTATTTTAAATATTTATTTTTGTTCAAAGACCCATGGGCATTGTTTAATAGATTTAAAAATAATATTGAATCTAAGTTTATTTTTATTTATTCAATACTGTTAACCCCCATATAGGGGCGTTACACTAATTAATAATTATCCAAAGTATTTGATCTATTATTTCTTTTCATTAATTGTAAGCACATTTTATTAATTTTATAAGTCAACCGAGAGCGACAATATAACAAGCCATAATGCAGTAAGGGTTTTCCTATAAAAATTAGCAAAATAATCATTAGTGTACTAATTATGAAAACTATAACTACTATCACTCAATTATAATTAATATAATTTTAAGATAAAAAATATAATAACAAATCAAAATTAATACATTTAAGTGGAATAAATTTTTACATTAATTTCGGCAGTACTTCGTCTTATAAAATATCTAGAATCGACAATATAATAAGTCATACTGCAATAAAAGACATTCCATAAAATTAAGCATTATTTCATTGTTATCAATATTAATTATGCAACATAATTAAATTACATAAAGAAAGCATGGCTGACTTTATGTAAAAATTGGCTACATAAAAATGCTAACAACAATTACTAAAATCTTGAAAATATAATTTATGCTATAAAAATATAAGCATTACTAAGCGATATAGAGTTAAAATCCATATCAGAGTGCTATGCATACAAGATCATCTCTCTGCCTCACCAGACTCTCTACTCTAATTTGAACATTATTTTATTATTTTTACCTAAGGTAGATGCTACTGAGTTTCACTCAACAGAAACGAAAAGAAGGAGAAATAGGGCCAAAGGCCCGAAGGGGTGCAGAAACGGGGAGAAGCCCTCGGTATTTATAGGCCTTGAAAGGCCCTGTTCATTGATTTTTTTATTCTATTTTAGTGTTCAAAATCGGATCATGTTGATTCGTTTCTTCACCTTGTTTTCCATGGTGAGATTCCTTTGTAAGTGTGTGAATTTAAGTTTGTAATCAGCTGTGGCTTAAAGGCGAGATGTACATATCAGGTGCGATCCTAGCTGTTAAAATTGCGATCCAATGGGTGGAAGAAGCAAAGGAGAATTGGGCCCAGGTGGGGCACGTGGGATATGTATGTTGGCCTTTGGATCAATTCGAGTATACAAATCTGACAGACAAAAGGACGAAAACACGGGACCCGACTGCACAGGATCCAACGCTATTTGAACTACCCTCTGACGCGCATGAGACTTGTCGGCTTGTGTGGTACATACGCCAATCAAACTACGACGCATGGATTCCACTACTGAGACTCGACTGAGGTAGCAACTGACGCAATGACACGCGTCCCTTCTTCGGACGATCACTATCATCTGGGTGGCTCATCCAAGGGCCAGAAACGCGCCACGTCTCCTTTATTGAGTTTCTTGATCATTTTGTCTCTTTTTGTGCCGTTTTGCTCTAGATTTCAAATCTAAAATTTACAAACATAATAAAATTAATTATTTTATGAACATAATATTTACAATAATATTTATTTTATAATAAAACTTATAAAAATAATAGCAAACTTTTAAAAATTTCAGTCTTTTTCGGTTTGGCACATATATAATTTTTAAGACTTGAAAATATTTTTAAAAATTACTAAAAATATAATAAAACATATTTATAGGCTTAGAACACACTATTAAACATATTAAAACTCAAAATAAAATAACCATTTATTATTTTTATGATTTTGACTATTCACAAATTAAACACATATTTAACATACCAAAACGACTTTAAAAATTATCGAAAATATTAATAAACATAAAAAGACACTAAAAATACATTTTTAAACACATTTTAACATTAAGACACAAAAAAAAACCTATCAACACAAAAATACTATTAATTAAAAAATTTAATAAAAAATAAAAAATATAAATATAAATAAATATCTTAAAAAATATATATTTTTATAGTCTCATTAAAAATCTATCACTTTTACCTTTTTTAACGCAGATCCTAGTCATTTATGTATTAGTCATCGTAATAATTCGAGAAATAGTAATAATTACTCATCGTGGTATTTGCTTTTTTTTTTTTTTTTTGGTGTCTATGTCAGATGTAAGAGGTTAAGGAAGTCGTGTCTATAACTGATATGATGATATTTGATTACTATTTGCTTTTTACAGCTAGAACATTAACGTACACCACATCTCATTTGGAGGAAAAAGAATATATTGTACCATGTGCGACAATTACACTAACGTGTAACTTTAGCTGGCGTGTTTACTTTGCATAAAAAGCAAAGGAAAAGTAAAAATGAAAATAAGTAAGGAGTGGCTTTATTTTCCCTTAAATGATGTATTTACTTAAACAATCAACAATAAAAGTTTTATGAGCCCTATAAAATATAAAAAAGATAAGAAAAAAATATGAATTCTCTTACACTTTTTAGTATTAATTTCTATCAAAAGAAACAAATACCATATTTATTTAGATGTTTAAATTAATTCAAATGCTATTATATAATAACTATTAGTTATGTAAAAATGATATCCTAATAATTACATTAAATAAGATCCTATTTTTAAGTAAGTCAACACTAAAAAGAAAATGAGATTGTTTCTCATTATATCATCAAATAATTAAGTAAATACTAAAAATAATGAATGATGCTTATTCTTATTATTTTACTCTTTTTTACAATCTTATTATCTTTTTCTTTACAATCTTTTATGGTTTACTAAACATGCCGTAAATTGTTATGATACTACTAGAAACTTGAGATTACATAGCTCTTGTTTAATGACATTTTTTTCAAAAACTGTTGTGGCAAGGAGAGGGAAAAACGTAAGGAGTACATTCAAAAATATGAAAACCATTGTGTTAGCAATGTTGAACTTTTCACGACGATTTTTTAGGTGCAATTTTACATGATGGTTTTCGCTAAATAATTCCATGTTTTTTTTTTTAATAAACAGAGCTATAAATCCTATACCGCATAGAAAAATAGAAAAAATTCAATATCTCGAGGTTAGTCATAATTAGTTTTGGTATACAAGGATAGAGTTAAAGCATTACATTAATAGCTTTAAATTGATCAATTGTAGATTACATGATGGTTTTAAACCATCCTGGTATGTTTTCATGATGGTTAAAAACAATCGTGTAATCATTCGTCGTGATACTAATGAGACTTTTCATGACAATATTTTTACTATCGTGAAATCCTTATTTTGGAACAATTCTGGGGTCTTAGGGTCGAGGCTACTATAATGGTTTTCACTAAAAACCGTTGTAAAACGTTAAGCATACACAACAGTTTTCAGTAAAAACCGTTGTGTAAGACGTTTGTTTCACAACGGTTTTTACTAAAAACCAACGTAAAAAATTGGTCTGAAGCTTAAAAAATGACCATAATTTCTGGCTTCTCATGGAATGGCCAATCCCATGTTCTCATTATTAATACAAGGCCTTAATTGTATAATCACATAATTACATTGAACTATAACATTTTTATAAAATCATATATATATATATATATATATATATATTGTAAAGTCATGTACTCTATACCTAACTATATCAAGATGGTGCTTGTAAACCATTATCAACAAAAATTAAGTTTCGCACGTAATGTAAAATAATAAAAAAAAAGCATTTGATATTGCCTCCTTGTCAGAGGACACTTAAACTTGGAATATAGCATTTGTCCACTCGGTTACCTTGTTATGCTGCTTCATACTTCAACTTTTTAATCGTTAAGGGCCCTAGCAATTAGTCAAAATAAAAAAAATCAATCACAATAATCTAAAAATTATCAAACCATATTTTATGGCAAACATTGATATTCATATCTTAGTAAGTGAACTTTCCAAGTCCACCTTCTGGTTGGCCATTTGCTTCAAATGTCACTTCTATTCTTAATCTCCTTTTCCTTAACCTATGAACTCTTTTAATTAAAGTAGTTTTTAGCTTAAAATAAATTTTGGGAATGAATTCGTTTTTTTTTTGGGGCTTGCTCACTTATTTTCCCTTTCAATGTTGGGAGAAGGATGGCATATGCTCCTCACATTTGTCATACTCCTCGTCGCTCCCTTGCAACATTTTTACCGAATCTAAACCAAATTCTTATCCAAAACCAAATACATAGACCATTACAATCCAATCAATCTTTAACAAAACCAACAGAATCTAAATAATAAATCATTATAGAATAAAACTAAAACACATAAATTAACAAATTAGCTACAAATTCAAACTTATACACATACTAATAATGCATCCTAAATAATTTACACAAACACATAACTAAGTAACAAATGTTAACATAACTAACATAGAACAACATAACTAAGTAACAAATATTAACATAACTAACATACAACAACAATGGACAAACACATAACTAAAACTATATGAAATAGCGAAAACTAATTAACAAAAATAAAACAAATTAATATAGCTAATTACTTGATTTAATTTTAAAACAAAAACTAAAGTAATTACTAGTGATGGCCAAATAAAACAAACAAAAACTAAATTAACAAAAACTACTAGAGTAAATTAACATAATATATAAATAAAATTAACAAAAATAATGAAAATAAAATTAATTAACTAAAACACAAACACAAACACATGGTCATAGAAGCGTTTTATCAAATATATGGTGGGCATCACGTACACAAGAACATAGAAAGTAACCTCTTCTTACACCAAAATACTAAATGTTATTCAAAGTTCTTTCAAACATAAAACTAAAACTAACACTAAAAAACACTAAAATAACTAAATAACTCTAAGTTTAGAACTAACAATAACACTAAAATTGAAACTAACAAAGCACTATAACTAAAAAATTAAAACTAAAACTAAATAATAAATAAAAACGATATAACTAAAAATTAAAAAAACAATAAGAATGGTTTGAAATTTACCAATGGTGGCAGAGTCAATAAAACATCAAGAGATGAGGTTGAACGACGATGGAGGCGGTGGAATGTCGAGGGACGAGAATGAACAGCGACGAATGGCGCTGGGTTCATTGGGAGTTGGGTCGAACGATGGTGGGGTGATTGAGAGAGTGACGGGAGAATGTCAAAGTCAGTGGAATGTCATTGGAGGGCTGGATTCATCGATGGCTGGGTCATGAAGGGAGGAGTTAGAGGAGAGGGGGTTTGAGAGTCAGAGAAGGTTTGAGTTAGGAAAATTTCGAATAAATAAGGAAGGCTATAGCGTTGGTGCGAGCTTAAATTTGGATGGGGGGTTAAAAATTTTGTATTAATACTCAATCTTTCATGATAGTTTTTACTAAGAACCGTTGTGAAAATTTGAATCTTACACGATAGTTTTTAGTGAAAACCGTCTTGTAAAATTGCACCTACCATGACAGTTTTTAGTAAAACAGTCGTGAAAAGTTTCACATCGTTAACACAATAGTTTTCGTATTTGCAGCTATACTCCCCACGTTTTTGCCTTTTCTTACCACAATGGTTTTTGAAAAAACATCGCTAAACAACGTTGTGTAATCTCAAGTTTCCAGTAATAAAATTGGAATGTGAAGAGGAGATATGCTTTTGATAGATTATTGACTTTCAAGTTTTTTGTTTTGGACCGCTTATTCCCTTGATGTGAAAGATTTATTCATATTCATGCACGCTCTCGTCCTTTCTTGAATCTCTAGAACTTGCCGCTTTTTTTTGTTCTACTATTCTATAAAATTTGGTAAAGTACTCTAAACCAAAACAAGTGTAAAATAATCTACAATTGTTCCGTTCAAAGCAGTTGGAGTGCTTAAAATCTTTATGAAAATGCTCCTTATGATCTGGCTATGAGATAATTGAGGTATTAAAAAGGAGATCATTTTGAAAACGCCACATTCCCCACATCCGGGGGCTAATAACTTGAATAAATAAATTTATTCATGCTACACTGCTGTTTATAATACGCATATTTAAGTTGTATCACATTTAAAAATCTATCACATTTTATAAAAATACAACATATTTGTATTCAAGCTACACTACTATTTATAATACACATATTTAAGTTGTATTACATTTAAAAATCTGTCACGTTTTATAAAAATAGCGCATATTTGTGTGCTACTTGCATAGTGGGAAAAAAAGTGCATACCATTTGCTTGTCAGTTTTACAAGAGAGCCCCATATATATGAAATATATACATATTCTGAGGTATTTGTTTTTATTTATTTATTTATTCTATAAATGCGTTAAAAGTGAAAAGTGGTATCTTTGCTTTGCAGATCATCACCTTCAGAACAATATAAGGCTCGATCACACTGACACAGATGATACAGTGCATATTGATGTTTATTTATCTCCACAATTTTTCCATAATCGGGGGGACTGTGGAGCACTGCCATAAAGAAAAAGTATATGGTCCTGTGTTTAGATGATTTTAGATGTACTGCATCTATCAGTCGACAATTTCTGTTTCTGTAGCTGTTGCTGTTTCCATCGGCCCCTTTTCTGGAGTCCTTGTTTTTTGTCTTGGGATTTGATGAAAGCTTTTCCATAAGATTTTCGGGAATGCAAAAGGATAGTATAATGATGTAATGAAATATTCATATACTGCGGTATATACTGAGGTATTTGAATTTGAATTTTAAGACTTATCTTTAAATATAAGGGATAAGCTAAATTAAATATTTATAAAATAGATAAAGCTCTATAAAGATTTGTATGAGCTTATATTCTATTTTATATCTTGCATTTTCAGTTAACCAACATATCTTTTGAATTTTAACTTTTTACTTTTTATAGGTCAACATTTGATTTTTATCTTTGAATTGACCGACTAAACTCTTGCAACTTGTAGATAATAATCTTGTAACAAAAATAAAGATTGTAAAGTTTATATATAAGTTAAGTTGCAATGGGTAATTTGTGATCAGTCAATATTGTGTTATAAGTTTATCCACCAACTAAAAAGGGTAATTCGTAAACGCCAAAATCAACTATTAACATAGAAAAATTATATAACTATGGTTTTGAATTTTGGAGGTATAGTTTTGAACGTATAATCAAAATAATGAGGTATTTTTTAATACATTCAAAATATGGAGCATAAATCATAAATATCCTCTTTATGTATTATCCCCACCATTTTCAACCGCAAATAAGAACAAATATATCATGTCATCCTGACATACAAAAATATTGATGAGATTGTATATCTAAGTGTGTGTCTATATATAGAGATTGTGTTATAATATACCAATTACAAAATATTGTGGACCCTTCTAATAATCATGGAGTGAAAATTGCTATACGATATGACTGGTAATTCTTTAATGGTAAATCTTGTTCCATAATTGTTTCATGATAGGCTAGATAATGCACTTTTTTTATTCTCAGGATAATGCAAGGTTTCAACCAGGAAACTTTTAAAGAATTATTGAATTGGGGTTTCATTTTTTTTTTGTCCTTTGGATTTCTTAATATTTTTCTTTTTTCCAAAGCCGTTAGCATTATGACGCCGCCTTTGGATTTTTTTTTTTCAACTTTATTATTTTCCGTATTTGTTTTTGTTAATACAAGTTGATAAACCAGGTAGGATAAGTATTTGAACGCCAACTTACTAGATTTTACCTTGATGTTTGAAGCTAATGTAATTTCTTTTTCCATTTTCTGGGAGCTGAAAATCTCTTGAAAATAAAAATAAATAAGAAAAAAAAAAAGAAAGAAGATAGAGGAGAAGAAGACAAGGAATTTTAATGCGGTTCGATAATATGGCTATATTTGTGGACCAAATATTTTTCACTTTCCTTGATACATTTGTAATAAAATGAACATGATTATATAGCCATATAAACTCATAATGCTTACAATTAGTTTTCTAATTACAAAGAGATCTCCTGCGGTATGTTCCCACCTCAATACAATCTATCAATTCTGGCAATTCTCAAATCTCAACAAAAACAACTTATTTACCCACTACACACTAATTTTGCGAGCCAAAAAATAATAATAAAAAAAGAAACCTGACCAAACTTAAAATTCTTGACGATTCATATGAACATAATTACCACGTTTTGCGTTTGTTAAAATGCATGAAGATGTAATTTTACTTGTATTCAGCCGATGTTTTTTACATGTAAGTGTACGTCTAGAATTACTCATGAATATGCTACTGGTACCCTATAGAGGTGGGCAAAGTACTCTCAACAAAACTTTAAGATTGAAAATATGTGTGTGTGTATATATATATATATATTCATTCATTCATACATACATACATATATAAGCTACAATTAATCAATTTAAAGCTATTAATGTAATGCTATAACTCTGTCCTTGTATACCAAGACTAATTATGACTAACCTCGATTCATAGTTCCCTTTATTAAAAGGACATGGAACTATTAAGATTTAGACTTTGGTGAAAACAGACGGACGCTCACACATCCATTCATTTGAGCTAGTCTTTAGCGGTCTCGAGATGTTAATTTAACTCGATGCGGGAGTCACATGTATGTCCCCCACCCCATATGCATGGGACCAATACCATCTATAATAATTGAACTTGCTCAATTAAGAGCTTCCTTTTCTTTTCTTTTCTTTTTTTTTTCCTTTTTTGGCGCTGAGGAGTTATTTTGTTGGCTTGCGGATGCATCACCTTCACAAGGATCACAACGTGAAGATCGTTCACGTATTCAGCCAAAAAAGGAAGGAAAAAAATGAAAAAAACAATCTTGAAGGAGACTGGACGTCGGGATTGATTAATTTTTGACAAAAATTTCTCGATAAACGTACCGGATTGTGGTCCGGTCTGTGGCCAGCCATATGACTCACGATAAAACGTATATGTAATATTATCCACAAGATGGATAAATATCTTGGTACTTGCTACGGAAAGACTAGGCATTCAGAAAAGGACGTTTATCTTCTAATTTCAAGTTAATTTAAAAACTATATTATCAAATTTATATCTTTAAATCACATTTAATATAAAAATTTATTCCTTACATTAATCAATAATTGACTTTTATCTTTAAAAAGATAAAATTATTTTTAATTAAAAGAGAATAAAATTAAAACTTTCAAAAAAAAAAGCAAACAAAAAAAAAAACCCACAAAATACTTATTCTTGAGGGTGTTTTATGTATTTTAAAGTGAAAAACTTTAATATAGAGTTTTTATTCTTTTAGTTTTTACAGTTATGTTATTTTTTAATTTGAGAGTATTTTAGACAATTTTTTAGGTTAAAATTGAAGATCGATAAAAAAAGTTATAAATTTGTGTATTAAATCTAACCTAAAGAAATAAATTTAATAAGATAAAAAATTGAAGGTATATTGTTTAAATAAACATAAAATACAAATTATAAAAAAAATAACCCTTTCAAAAATTTAAACGAATGAAATATAACCTAATTCCACACTCCACAACAACAACAACAATAAATTTTATCAGAATACTTGGCAGAAAAATGACATTGATATCGAAACCCAATCGTGCCTTGAATAAACAACTTTCTGTGATCTAATAGGTGTTCTAAAGATTGAAGTCAATAATCATTGCATATTTGCACAGAAAGATGTGAAATTTTTCATTCGATTTCCTCAGGAAAAAAAAATGGTCATATCTTGCTTTCTAATTCGATAAAGAAATTAAATAATAATCCACTTGAGAAATATTCGTTCTACTAGCTTGGAGCTCCATCCTAGTCGGAAGTTAGGGATTTAATATAAAAAAAATCTTGGGATTTTCTCTTCATTTGTTTAATTTTGTTTTGTTTTCCTTTATTTAGGTTTTCTTTATTTTTCTTAACTTTTGCGTAAGAACTTTTTTTTTATTAAGGTTTTCAGCTTTAAAATATACATAAAATAAACTTTAAAGAGGCAACAATTAGCATCAAAATTGTTACTCATCCTAAAACCTATTTCAGTTGAAATTAGAGATCTACAATGCAGTGTTAAGTTGACTTGAGTTAAAAAACACACTTCAATATAATACAATGTTATTTTAATGCCAAATCTGTTGTACGCAAAACTTAGTAACAAATTTACCACTAAATTATATAGCATTTAAAATTTGACATTTGATTCTTATTAGTTGGTACATCAACTTTTATTTTTTATTCAATACAACATTGTTACTTTCAAAAATGTTATAATATTAAAAGTTTATTTTTACAAATTTTAAGACTTAATAATTGTGACAAAAGGCATTTGAAATAGTATTAATATCTATTGGAGCACAAAAAAATAGTACATCCAATCTGTTATTTTCATACTTATTAATAGCAAATACAATATTAGTATTTGAATTTGCATTTTTCTTGCCCACTTTATTTATATCAGGGAACAAAAATTACGAAAAGTCTTATACAGAGAAAAGGAAAACAATTCAAAAGAGAATCATAATCAAGAAAAGGCAAGAATTAAAACTGAATAGTCTAAGGGCCGGAATTGATCCCAAAAGAGGCTTGCTCACAACTATAAATGATGTTAATTACAACAAATAAATATGTTAATATCATTTCTGAGAAATAAGATTCTATAAAATGTTATTATGTGTAAACTAGTGCTTGTTCAATTTTGTAAGAGTGAGATAAGAGCATCTTTAATGCAATGCTAAATTAATGTGTCAATGGTAAATTTAACATTTGAGAGCAATGCCATTTTTAATATTAAATTTGTTATATGTTAAACTTTGTAGTAAATTTGTCACAAAATTTAACATATAGCAAATTTGATATTTGATTCTTATTTGTTGGAAATTTAACCTTTTTGCTTTAATAATTACAATATTCTTATTTTTTTAATTATTTTAATATTAAAAGTACTTTTACAAGTTTCAAGGTTTAATAATTATGACAAAAAACAAATATGACATTTTAAATAGCATTGTGCACTACAGCATAAAATAAAATAACATATCAAATTATGTTATTTTTAAATTTATTTGTGACAGATATAATATTAATATTAACATTTATATTGAAGATGATCTAAGATGTCACGTGTTATCATCTAACATATAATATATAGCTAGCCATATATTAATTTATCACATGCACTTTTCTCTATAAAAGGAACACAAGACTGAGTGCTACAAATACAGCTATGGCTTCACTTATGGCAAAACTCCTCTCTTGTCTTATCTTCTCCATCTTCATGTCCATCTCATCAATCTCCTGCTACCAATACCACCCACTAGACCCTTTAATACCTTTGGAATTTAACCTCATCAAAAATATAGTTCACAAGGCATATTCCACCTCAAAACATAACTTAACTTTCCAATACATAGGGCTAGACGAGCCAGAGAAGGACACCATTCTCTCATGGCAAACGAAACCCACAGCAAAACCACTGCCCCGCCGAGCCATCATCCATGCCCGGCAAAACAAAGAAACCCTAGAGATTATCGTCGATTTATCAACGCATTCGATAGTCTCAGAACAAACACACCGCGGAAGCGGCCTCCCAATGCTAACCCTAGAGGAACAAAATATAGCAAACACCATGGTACTTAAATATGGACCTCTAATTAAGTCCATTAAAACGCGAGAGCTTGATATGTCACAAGTTTATTGTTCTGCTTTTACCGTGGGGTGGTATGGGGAACAAAAGAACCCTGGGAGAGTGATAAAGATTCAGTGTTTTTACACAAACGGAACGGCCAACTTGTATGTGAGGCCATTGGAGGGGATACTATTGGTGGTTGATCTTGATGAGATGAAGATTGTTGAATATCATGACAGGCTGAGAATTGCGCTGCCGAAAGCGGAGGGAACCGAGTACCAAGCATCGCGGCTGAGGCCACCTTTTGGGCCGTGGTTGAATGGTGTGGCTATGGCTCATGGACAGGGTTTCAATATGGACGGACATACTATCAGGTTTAATACAATATAGTCCTTTTTTTAAAGAATATTTAGGCTGGTACCGAAAGACCTTTGTTATCTATTGTTTAGATAAATGTCTTAAATGAGTTAATGCTTTACCTATTAATTATATTGGATTTGATAGGCAATCACTGAATTGATTAATTGGCCAATAATCAGGTTTTTTTTAAACGTTTTTTTAAAAGAGGTAGTCAAAACTGACCTATCACTTTATTTCTTAATTAACTAGCTGCCACTTTTGACTTTCAAATGGAGACCTAATTTAACATTTGTTTTGCACCTAAAGTTATAACTAATAAAAAGCTCTCTGAAGCTATAATATAAAAATAAAAGACAACTATAATATAAAATTCTTAATAGCTACATTTATTTAAATCAATATTACTTTTAATAACCAATGGTTACAACTCTCCCAAACAACCTATACACATGATTAATATTCTTCTTGTTTCATTTCACGAAATCGTAGAGCAAATGATTACATAAATGCTTTTGAATCATAATTTTTGATTATTTAATTCCAACTTTTAGCTGGGCAAACTGGAAATTCCATTTAGCATTTGACGCAAGAGTTGGAGTAGTGATATCTCAAGCATCCATCTTTGACCTTGAGAAGAACAAGTACCGGCGAGTGTTGTACAGGGGTTATGTATCCGAGCTCTTCGTGCCATACATGGACCCATCCGATGAAGTCTACTTCAAGACCTTCTTCGATTGCGGTGAGTTCGGGTTCGGACAATCCGCGGTGCCGCTTGTGCCGTCGGTCGATTGCCCCTCGAACGCCAAGTTCATCGACACCTATTACGCCGGACCGGATGGGACGCCGGTGATGATACAAAACGCAATTTGTGTATTCGAAAGGCATGCCGGGAACATCTTGTGGCGCCATACCGAGACTGCTATCTTAGGGGAAGAGGTAAAATACTTAGAAGAGAAGTACAATAGCAGAATATGAGGATTTTCTTTGCACGTTGTTTGATAGAAGAGAAAGAAAAATTAAAAAAAAAAAAAAAAAACTACGCCTAGCATATTTATTAATAATGTTCTCATATCCAAATAAAATGATGATGGGGATTAAAATAGTTATTTTATATGTCACTTGTTTGACAATTTTTTTTTTCCTCTTTTGTTTTCTTTCCAAAAATAGTGGGCCCCATAGAATTACAGCTTCCTTCCATATTTTTTCTCTACCATATCCAAGACTCTCTAATCTGCTTTTTTTTTTTTTTTTTTTCTCATAATCCCTACCTTTAACTTCTTTCCTGTCCTTTTTCTACTTTAATAAACATAGGCCAAAATCTCGATCGAATAAGACATACAAGAACCATGTGTGATTTAGTAAAGATTAATTTTACAATTTTACGTGTTTAATTTTTGTCGTCAAAATTTTATCAGTCAAATAGACAAAATAATTAATTTGGAGCAACCTTAATAGTGACACTTGTTGAGATGTTTACGAAGATGGAGATAAAAATAAAACTAGACTATATTTCGTAACTAAAAACAAAATTAACCCTTTGTTTTATTGCAGATAACGGAGGCTCGGTCAGATGTGAGCTTGGTAGTGAGAATGGTCTCCACTGTGGGAAATTACGACTATATTCTTGATTGGGAATTCAAACCTGCTGGCTCCATCAAATTTGGGGTATGTGCATTAGATAATATAATTGTTTATGTGGTCTTGACATTATTTGACGCAGATATAGTTTTCAAGAAAACAAATAAGAATGAGGGAAGTGAGAGATTTTTGAAACTTTTTAAAGTAAATACGATATTTTAAAATATTTATAGTAAACAGCAAATTTATAATGTAAATAACTTATTTACTGTGTAAATAAAAAAATATATGTTGTAAACAAGGAGGTAAATATATTGTTTGTAATATAAATCTATTTATTATATAAATAAAAATTATTTACACTTATTTACTCAAAAAAAGACATTTACTATAAATATTTCAAAATCTACTATTTAATACAACTAACTTTGAAAAAGTGACATTTCTTACAATTTTTTTTATTTGGAAACAGATAATACACCGCCAGTCATGAGTTTTTAAAATAAGAAACAAAAAAAAAAAAAATTAAAGGCAACTTTTATAAGCGTCCGGTTAGTTCTTAAACCCAATTGGCGAACCATCACAAATAGGGAGAGTGAAAAAAAAAATAGAAATGATTCTGAAAAATAAAATTCATGACTTATAATTTTAGGCCTTGAAACGGAAATTAGAGATTTAAAAATTAACATTTTATTGCGGTCTTGGTTTTATGTTTGTTTGCCAGGTTAGTTTTTATTTTTAACATTGCACATGTACGGAGTGAGATATATCTATAGGTATGCAGTCAACACGTGGTATTAGGTTTTAAAGAAAATAGTGTATGAATAAGTAATAAAATTCAAATCTTGGGAAATTGTAAAAAATAGTATTTTGAGATTTTAGACTTATTGTAAATCAGGATTGACACCTAAATGGTCTATTTATTAACTTTTACCTATAAATTGGGAATTTTCATTAATGTCATCTTTTATTATTTACTTTATAGATATCACACATGTTTTTTTGGCATTAATTTAATATACAATATGAATGATAGTGTAACACAAATAAACACAACTTTTAAAAAAATGATATAACATGTAATGTTTTTAAATTCTTACTCCTCTATCAGTTTGGCTAGGCCTTTTATCTGATTTCCCCTAAAATTTGCAAAGTGTCTTTCTCATCTTTACAGGTTGGGCTAACAGGAATCCTAGAAATTAAAGCAGTTTCATACACTCACAAAGATCAAATAGATCAAGAAATGTTTGTGGCTCACTGCTAGCAGAAAATAGCGTAGCACTACACCATGATCACTTCTTAACCTATTATTTAGACCTCGACGTAGATGGAGAAGCGAATTCCTTTATGAAAACCAATTTGGTGACAAAACGACAAAGTAATAGTATTTCAAAACACACCACACCAAGGAAGAGTTATTGGAGTACTGAGACTGAGATGGCTAAAACGGAATCGGATGCAAAACTTAAGTTGGGTTTGATGAAGCCATTAGAGCTAGCTGTGATAAACCCTAATAAGAGAACCAAAGTAGGAAACCACATTGGTTATCGTCTAATGCCTGGCCCCGCTGCCACTCCCCTTTTATCCGACGACGATTACCCGCAAATTCGAGCTACTTTCACAAATTATGACGTTTGGGTGACGCCGTACAACAAGTCGGAGAAATGGGCAGGAGGAAAATTTGTTGATCAAAGCCAAGGAGACGATACTTTGGCTGGCTGGACACTCAGGTATATATATCATCATGCATTTTGTATGAACTCAAATCATTTGTTCACTTTAAAAAATTTTTCTTTTTAACTGATTTTTTCCTCTTTAGTTTTTGATTCCATTAAATAACATAAAAAAAAAATAGTTAGAGAACATAAGTGCACTTTGGACATAAGAGTATTTTGAATAATATTGTATTTTACTTAATTGTTTTTTTAATACACATGCAGAAATAGGATTATTGAGAACAAGGACATAGTATTGTGGCACACCATCGGCTTTCACCATGTCCCCTGCCAGGAGGAATTTCCAATAATGCCGACTCTGAGCGGTGGATTCGAGCTCCGACCTGTGAATTTCTTTGAAAGCAACCCAGTTCTTAAAGTGATAACTTTAAAGCATGTTCCTTGGCCAAACTGCACCACCCATGGCTAGCTTGATTTTACCATTTTGTTTTACTGTAATAAATAAGGGTGGACATCTCTCTTGCAGGCCGTGGGTCATCTATAATATGTATTTGATTTTTAAATTGCAGTTTCATTGAAGTTTGATTTTTAATGTTAGCTAATTTGGTGAGCTAATTTCTCTGATATTAGTTTACTCCTCACAATTTGTTAAAAAATGGTTAATTATATTAATAACACTGTTTTTTTTGTTAAAATAACAGAGACATCTCCTTGATCCGATGCTAATTACATTAAGATATTTTGAATTTAACTATGTTAACTTTTAATATAAATTGACAAAAATACCTTTCTAATCTCAACCATCATTGATTCAAAAACACTAAAGAATGGTCATCCCCCTCCAAATAAAACCCCAAATGCTAAAATGGAAGGAATATAGAGTATTCATAGCTACACAGACATCTGCATTCTTGAATCCTGCCAAGACCGGTTCTTCAGGAGGTTTATTCCTTGCAGTACACTTCTTGTCGTTATTCATTCAATTTGGAAGCAATTGGCTTCAAGCGAGCTAATTATGTTACGCCGTTTAATCAACTATGATTAAGACAAATAGATGAAAACAATTATACGTCATAGTTGTCGCTACAAAAACGTCTGAAAAGTTGACACACTTTTATTAGGGTCCATTTCACAGAGGTTCCACTTGAGTTTTAGTCACTAGAAGAATAGAAATTAAAACTGTGGTCTTTTAATTAGTTTTTAGAATTATATTGTACAAGAGCTTATATGGGTCAAAATGGTTTTAAAATATTTTAAAAAAAGGTTTTAAAATTTGTACAAGTTATAAAAATATTTTGATGAAAAAATAATGTCTTAATACAACTCTAGTATATTTTTCAAAATCTATTTTAAAAATGCTTTTTTAAGAAGTTATGCTTTAACATTTTGATTGGAAGTCTTCTCAAACAATAAAGCACTTCAAACGTATCATCAAAACACCTTTTTTCAGTCCAATAAATCAAAAGCAACTTATAGAAAGCCAAATGAAAAAAGTTTTTAAATATTCATTCAAAACAGTAAACTAATTAAAAGTTCACAGACGTGAAAACTCAAACTTGGTGGTTGAAATTATGCTTATCCCTTATCCGTTGCTATAAAAAAAAGGACGAAATACGCATGAATTTTTTGGACAGCATACTACAAAAGATTTCAAGCCCATCCTTCCATATTAGCCAAAATACTTATAATTAATGTGGCATAGCTCTTAATGATCTTCTTTTCAATCTTCATAATCTCATTCTCATCTCCAATCTCGTCCCAAAATCTTCCCACTTGATCCTCTAACCCCATCAGAATTCACATTAGTCCAAAACATTGTCCAAAAAGCCTTTTTCGGCCAATATTCAAAATACAACCTAGCTTTCCAATACGTAGGCCTTGACGATCCACAAAGAGGCACAGTTTTGAAATGGCAAAACAAGCAAACCATTGCGCTCGTTGTCGATTTATCGACCCATTTCATGGTCTCAAAACAAGCGCACCTTGGACATGGCTTCCCTATGTTAACTAACGAGGAACAAGCCCTTGCAAGCGAGTTGCCATTCTTGTGCAAACCCTTTAAGGATTCAATTATTGAGAAGAGAGGGCTTAATTTGTGGGAAGTCATCTGTTTGACATTTTCAATCAGGTGGTTTGGGGAGGTGAAGAGGAGTCATAGAGTGATAAAGATTCAATGCTTCTACATGAATGGAACGACAAACTTCTACTTGAGACCAATAGAAGGGATAACAATGGTGGTGAATCTTGACGCGATGAAGATTGTTGACTATCGGGATAGGATTAGGGTTCTGGTGCCAAAGGCCAAGGGAACCGAATTTCGGTTGTCAGAGCAGAGGCTGCCATGGGGGCCACGTCTCAATAGTGTCGGGAAAGTGACTCCAAGCGGACTAGGGTTTAAGGTCGACGGCCATAAATTTAGGTGGTTTTAACTTTTATTGTTGTTTTACTAATAATCATGTTGACATCTACATTAGAGATACATAATTATAAATTGGATATTATGAACAATTGAATATTTTTTAACATGAGAAATTCCGATGACCCTTTTGAAAGCCTGCATTAAATAAATATCTATGATTTTTTCATTAATTATTAATTAATACTCGTAATTAACTAATTAATCACTGATTATCACTAATTAATTTATCAATTTTTAATCAAGTGAATAATTGATTCTTAAATTTTTTAAAATAATTCTACTTTTTAATTTAACAAATTTAGGGACATTTACAATTTCAAAATATGCATTGAAAAGGCATATCTTTTTATTTATTTACTTATTTATTTTTTTAATTTGGGATGGAAATTTGAATTCTCGATTTTTAGATGGAGTATAATGAACATGCATATTATAAATATGTGTCTGATGACGTGGACGTTTTCGGGTAAACGTTACAGTTTTTAATAAGGAAAACTTTATTAAAAAGAAAAGGAGAAAAGGTCAAAATCATACGAAACTTTTAAAAAAAGTGACCGTCCGTTAACTATATGTTTTACATAAAACGTTATCAATTCACATTATAGAGACTACATGCCAAATGTTCTAAAGATTTTCTTTATCATAATGGGCATTATTTTTGAAAAAAAAACAACACCGAGGTCTTGATTGAAAACAATTGAAAAAAATAGTGAAATTGTAAGGAAAAAAAAAAGATAATTATCAGTATTGCATTTTGTTTAAAAACAGAGAAAATGATAATTTTGCCGCAGGATGTATATATATATATATATATATATATATATAATTTATTAGTGAGACAAATTATTAATTGTCGTCAGTTGTATCAAAATCATATAAAATTATAAAATTATAAAATATCTAAAATAATTTAGCAAAAGGATGAAATTTTGACCGCAAAACCTATGTCATATTGATAGCGTATTTGTTCACAGCCTTTCAAAGAGTTTTTCTAAAATAAAACATTAAAAAGATAAAGTGATGTGTGCAAAAGCATTGTGTGGGAAGCCATTACTGGCAATGACAACAATTCCCCAAGTATCATATACAAGAAACATGTAGATATGAAAGAACAACGCCTTATTATCATTTTTTTTTTATTGTTGTTGTTGCTCTTGTTATTAAGTGAGGAATTCAAACACTTAACCTTCATGGAATTAGGTGAATAAAATATAATTTTTGACAGGAAATCAAGTGTAATTTTTAATTGTCGTATCATTTTTTTAACAAAAAGCATGAAAATAAAACGTCACGAAAAAAGAGAGATAACAGTAGGTAAAATTAAAATGAACTTTTATTTTATATGTTTATTCAAAGGAAAGTACGCAATCTTAAAGACATCTACATAAAAATAAATTAACCGTAGTTTATTTTTTTCTTTTCATTTCTCTTTTGTTTATAAAAATCTATTTAGATCTTAATATTGTGATGACTTTTAAGGTATTCCATTATTAAATTTCTTTCCGTTTAGGGCAGACAAAAGGTTAGGATATCAATCTAAATACGCATTTCCTTTTAGCTCTCTAGATTTTCGTTTTCCACTTGACCCCAATTTTCCCAGAAGAAATGAAACCAAAATGTTATCATCTTTGCTATCAAATTATTTCAAGAAGTGGGTAACTAATAGAGGAAATTCATCAAAAACAAATGTAGATGAACTTATGATCTCATCCTCTTTTTGATCCTTTCATTATAATTGACTTAATTCTTTTATACAAAGGTAGAGCCAGGAAATTTATTTAAGAGGGATGGGCTTTATACTAATATTGTCAAGAAAAATTAAACAAAATAGATATAAAATATTAGAAGGGGCAAGATCGAATTTTAGGGGTGGTGGAGTAATTTTTGGGAAAATAGAATTTTAGAGGGGGGGGAGTAATTTCGGGATGCAGAAACTAATTTTTATAAAAGCCACACACTTTCGCTCGCGTGTGACTCCAACCTTGCTTGTATACCCTTTTGTATGTTGTTGTATGCTCTTCATTCGTTTTTTTTTTCTTTTTTTTACAGAGTATATATAATTAACCTATGAGTTAGCAATTGTTGTTTTTACAATCAAATAAGTCAAGTCGATATAATGCCACAATAATGGGCTTATAATTAACCAAAGAATGGGCTTCAAAGGTCTAAATTGAAAAAAATAATAATAATAATAAAGCAACCAGCACCGAGGTCTTTGATTTTGGGTGCCACAATGCCGACTAAGGAAAAACTTGCATTCTTGACCTAGCACCACAGCGCTGGGTGTAGAGGGGCTGGTGCTGCGACGTTGAGATTTGGGGCCGCGACACCGAGACTAAATTTTTGAAAATTTTAATTTCAAAACTTTTATTTTTTTCTTATTTGATACAAACCTAAAAAAAGGATTTCCTTAGGGTTTTTAGAGGAGTCTTTTACCAAAGAATTGCATAAAAAAAAAAGTGACAACTGTAGAAGAGAAAAGTGTCTTGGAAACGGATTCTCAAATTCAGATTCAACTTCATAATCAGTTTTTATTTCTCTTTCCTTTTTTCATATTTAGGATTCCTTTTAAGATGTTTTCTTTTATTATCATAATCCTAAATTTATCTTTCTAGGTTTGTAATAGAACCTATTTATATGAAACTTGATCAAATGGAATTTCCTTTTCTGTGATTTTATTCTACAAAGTGATTGTTTATTTTATCTTAAGTTTAATGTCATTTAATTAATTGGCTTTTGATTAAATTGATTTGGTGAACCCTTATAATATCGACATAGTTATTTTGAATTTGTCACCTAGATAGAATAACATATGTTAATTTGAGATATATACTTACCTTGCATATGCATCCATTATGAATTTGATCTTAATGAATTCTTCTTAATTCAATTCTCATAGACATATAGTGAATTATTTGATTTAGGTATTTTTTCATGGCCATCCGTAGAGGCTTGGCTCTTGGGTGACAATCATAATAGAATAATTTTATTGTAGGAAAGAAAGAAAATTTAATCAAGTAAATTGTTGGGAGAATTATAAACGTAGGTTCCATCGTTTATTGGTTTTTGTTTATTAATTTAGAATTCCATTTTTAGTTTCTTGTTTCATTGTCTATCTTGCATTTTTCATTTTCTTGGATAAAATTAGAGAAAAATATATTAGTAACTAACAATAAGAATAATGATTAATTTATGTAGCTTATCTCTTTATTACTGGAACATATACACATATATCTCAAAGAAGCCAGTAACAATCTATTAACAAAAAACAAAAAAATAGAAAAAACCTTTTTGAACAAGCATCAGGGGAAAAAGAAGGAAAGAAAGAAAGAAAAAGAACTGATGAAGGCCTAACCTTTAGTCCTCACAAAAAACACCCTCACTAGACCTTACCCATGTATCGGTGCAAAGAAAGACGTTGTTCTCTGCTTGCCACTCATCGGAGGAGACCTCAAACACTCCTTATACTCCTTGTCACTCCTTTGCAACATTTTTACCGAATCTAAATTACCAAATTCTTATCGAAAACCAAATACATAAACCAATATAATCCAATCAATCTTTAACAAAACCAATAGAATCTAAATAATAATTCATTATAGAATAAAACTAAAATACATAGGTTAACAAATTAACTACAAATTCAAACTTGCATATATACTAACAATGCATCCTAAATAATTTACACAAACACATAACTAAATAACAAATGTTAACATAACTAACATAGAACAACATAGCTAAGCAACAAATGTTAACGTAACTAACATATAACAACAATGGACAAAGCACATAACTAAAACTATATAAAATAGCCAAAACTAATTAACAAAAACAAAACAAATTAACAAAGCAAATTACTTGATTTAATTTTAAAACAAAAACTAAACAAATTACTAGTGATGGTCAATAAAACAAACAAATAATTAAATTAACAGTAACTACTAGAGTTAATTAACATAATATATAAATAAAATTAACAAAAATAAACAAAATAAAACTAATTAATTAAAATACAAACACAAACACATGATCATAGAAGCTTTTTATCAAACATGTGGTGGGCATCACATACACAAGTACATAGAAAGTAACCTCTTCATACACCAAAATGCTAAATGTTGTTCAAAGTTCTTTCAAACACTAAATATAAGTAACACATACTAAATGGTAAATAACAAATTAATATAATAAATATTAAACTAAAAGAAAATATGAAACACCCGTTATTTTAACGGGTATGATTTTTTATAAAATCATATAAATAAATATGTCATTTTAGCATTTTTACTAAGTCTCCGTAGTAAATATTTTAAATCCACCTATCACTCACTTATATCAGCCTTGTCCCACTACATTAATGCTCAATTAAATAGCATCCTTATTATTTGGAGACATAAAATTAATTCACCTCAACTACCAGAAGATATCGATATGTTTTCTCAACCACCTTTTTAATGCTTCCTTCATATTCTTCTACAACATACCCCGTTTGTCCCCTCAATTATGTTGGCATTATTTGCTAAAAGTCTCCGTGGGAGACATGATAACATTTTCTTTTAATGCTCATTTAATTCTATCCTGCTCCTCAATTAATTTGATGCCTATATATTCAACCATCACCACTCTCTTCTCTAGTTTCTCATTCTCTCCTTTCTCACTTCAATTTCCAACTAAAAACATAAGGCATAAAGCTCTCTTTGCAACCATGACAACTATAATTTCCAGCCATGTTTGAAGCCATTTTTGAGTCAATACAAGCTTGATTTTTAACCCAAACTTTGGTGTTTTTCAAAGGAGTTTTGAGGTTGGTTTTCTTAAATTCAAACTTGGTTTTACTATGTGTTTTCTCCATGTC